>JAQZBX010023756.1:0-17591 GCA_029593785.1 Cabassous unicinctus
ATTTTTTTATTTTTAAAGATGCTTTAGATTACATAAATGTTACATCAAAAATAGGGGATTCCTATATACTCCACTTCATCCCCCTCCCACACTTTCCCCTATTAACAACATCTTTCATTAGTGCAGTACATTTGCTACAATTGATGAACACATATTGAGGCATTGCTATCAACCATGGGCTTTGGTTTACATTATAGTTAACACTTGGCACCTCACAATCACATAGGTTTTGACAAAATGTACAATGACCTGCATCATTCACTGCAATGTCCTGTATGACATTGCAGGACAAATCCAATGTTCCCAAAGTACCCCATGTAACACCTATTCTTCCCTCTCCCTGACCCCACAGAACCCCCAGTGGCCACCACCTTAATAGCAGTGTTACATGTTCTTCTATTACTACAATATTAATAAGTTTACTTTGTCCATAGTTGTATTTCCCCCTCAGGTCTTTTCACTGATCAATCTTGAGGATTTGGGGACGGTGATGCCCACTCTGCCTCTGATTGAGAGGGGACCCAGATCCCATGGGACAGATGGATGGAACTGTCTTGCTTGCAGTTGTAGATACTCTCTGTTTCTTGAGATGGGTGTTGTCCATTATCATCATTTTGTTATTTGTCCTGGGTAAGTCCAATGAACTGGAGAGTAGTTGCTGCAACTCTTGCTGAGATTCAGGGCTTAACTGGCATATGTACAAACTGAAGATTTAAGTCTCTGAGACATATATTTAATAAGTATAGTGGTAATTATAGGTTCAAATAAAAGGGGCAGAAGAGTTATGTGTAGGGAAATTGTGGGTCTAACTTTGTTACGTATTCAAAAATAAGGCCCACTGACAGGGTGCTGAATTTCTGAGATTGTCTGCACTGTCTATAGTGTCTAGATGTCTCTAGAGCCCTGAGGAGCCCTGCTGGCTGAGACACTGTTTACTGTGGCAGTCAATGAGATCCTCCTAAGACATGCATAAGCCTGATTCACTTTGAAATCTCTTAGCCATAAAAACTCATTTGTACTTAATATTTCCCCCTTTTAGTAAAGGTCTTTTTCCAAATGCATCACTAGTTGGCGCTTGATAATAATCCCTTGGTGCCAGGGAAACTCATCCCCGGGAGTCATGTCCCATGCTGGGGGGAAGGTAGTGCATATATATGAGTTTGGCTTAGAGAGAAGCCACATTTGAGCAACAAGGAAGCTTCCAGGAGGTAACTCTTAGGCAAGATACAATACTAGGCTAAGATTCAATTTCTTGAGAAAAGACTCATATGTACCACCATCAGTGTCAAGGGCCTGACATAATGGTCTGTCTTCCTTTGCTAGGCACTGCCCATGTACTAGGGGGATTTTTGCTGCTCTATTAGAGAATGTTATAGGACTCCCCAGGATGGAAATTCAATATTCTTTCCATTATTGTGTGGGTCTCCTCCCACTGAGACAAAGCCCCATGAACACTTGAATATATTCATATGCCTTAGAGGCATGCCGCAGGTGCACCCCTCTCCACACATCCACCCATCACCAACACCTCACACCAGTGATTCTCCCCTGCCACATTTGTTACCCTTCTGCAATCCAAAACCTCCCGCAAAACAAAGTTAAAAAATAAATAAAAATAAGAGAAAAAAATTATAATAAAAAATATACAAAAATAAAAAAATAGAATTTTAAAAAGTAAAAATAAAAAATAAAAAAATTAAGTACAAAAAATTTTTTTCAGTTTCTCTCATCACTGTAAGATCTGTTATCTTTTATGTACAGTGACAATTTCTTTCATATGTTTCCCCAGTGTCTTATATATATATTTTTATCTTCAAAAAAGCTTTAAGTAACAGAAAAGTTACATAGAAAATATAGGGAATTCCTATATATATAACCCTCTCCCCTATTAATAAAATTTTACATGTGTATGGTACATTTGTTGCAACTAATGTATAAATATTGAAGCAATGCTATTCATCATGGTTAATGATTCACATTATGGTTTACATTTTGTACCATATACTTTTATAGGTTTTCACAAAATTTCAAATGGCCTGTATCCATCATTGGAAGATCATGCAGAACAATTCCAATGTTCTATATTCCATCTATTCTATTCTTCCCTTCCCCTCCCCTCAAAACCTATTGTAATCACTAAGTTTCAGTTTTTGACGAATAAGGTTCATAGTTACATGCAGTAATATTGAGGGTTTAACATATTGGTCTGTTTTCTTTTATTAGGCACTGCCTATGTTCTCAAGAGATTCTTGCCCCTCTAATTAAGAATATAACAGGACTCCCCAGAATGGGAGTTTAATATTTTCTTGTTTCTTTTGCCTTGTTATTTTGTGTTACCCACTGAGATAACACACTAGGACAAGATGAACATACATATAAAGCCCTGAGAAATCTATAACAAAGTTTCTAGAGCTGATAAACCAGTTCAGTAAAAGTGGCAGGATATAAGATCCACATGCAAAAATCAGTTGCATTTCTGTATACCAGTAATGAGCAATCTGAAGAGGAAATCAAGAAAAAAAATTCCATTTACAATAGCAACCTAAAGAATCAAATATCTAGGAAATAAATTTAACTAAAGATATAAAGGACTTGTACACAGAAAATAACACAACACTGTTAAAGGAGATCAAAGAAAACCTAAATAAATGGAAGAATATTCCATGTATTGGAAGACTAAACATCATTAAGATGTCTGTCTACCCAAATTGAATTACAGATTTAATGCAATCTTAATAAAAATTACAACAACATTTTTTACTGAATTGTCAAAGCTAATTATGAAATTTATTTGGAAGGGTAAGGGGCCCTGAATAGCCAAAAACATATTGAAAAAGAAAAATGAAATAGGAGGACTCACACTACCTGACTTTAAAGCATACTACAAAGCTACAGTGGTCAAAAGTGCTTTGTATTGGCACAAGGATAGATATGCTGACCAATGGAATCGAGAGTTCTGATATAGAGCCTTGCATATATGGTCAACTGATTTTTGACAAGGCCACCAAGCCCACCCAAATGGGACAGAATGGCCTCTTCAACAAATGGTGCTTGGAGAACTGGATATCCATATCCAAAAGAATGAGAGAGTTTCACTGTCTCATGGCCTATACAAAAATTAACTCAAGATGGATCAAAGACCTAAATATAAGAGCCAAAACCATGAAACTCCTAGAAGATAATATAGGGAAGCATCTATGAGATCTTGTAGTAGGAAATGGTTTCATAAACTTTACACCCAAAGCATGAGCAAGATAAAATAGATAAATGGTACCTCTTCAAAATTAAATACTTTTGTGCTTCAAATGAGTTTGTCAAAAAAGTGAAAAGGCAGCCTACTTAATGGGAGAAAATATTTGGTAACCAACTATCTGATAAGAGTCCCATAGATTTTGATATGTTGTGGTCTCATTTTCATTCATCTCAAGATATTTACTGATTTCTCTTGCAATTTCTTCTTTGAACCACTGATTAAGAGTGCATTGTTTAATCTCCATATTTGTGAATTTTCCCTTTTTTCTGTCAGTTATTGATTTACAACTTCAATACATTATGATCTGAGAAAGGGTTTTGTGTAATTTAAATTATTGAGACCTGTATTGTGACCCAACATATGATCTATCCTGAAGAAGGATCCATGAGCATTTGAAAGATAGTGTATATCCTGCTCTTTTGGGGTGTATCACTCTATAAATGTCTGATAGGTCTAGTTCATTTATAATATTATTCATGCTTTCTGTTTCCTTATTTATCCTGTGTCCAGATGTTCTATCCAATGCTAAGAATAGTATATTGAAGTCTCCAACTATTATTGTAGAGATGTCTACTTCTTCCTTCAGTTTTGCCAGTGTGTGCCTCATGTATCTTGGGACACCCAGGTTAGAAGCAAAAATATTTATGGCTGTTATTTCTTCTTGGTGATTTGCCCCTTTTATTAATATATACTGATCTTCTTCATCTCTTATAACAGTTTTGCATTTAAAATCTATTTTCTCCAATATTAGTATCACTATTCCAGATCTTTTTTGTTTACTATTTGTGTGGAATATCTTTTCCTACCTTTCACTTTCAACCTGATTGTGTCCTTGCATTTAAGGTGAGTCTCTTGTAGACAGCATATAGATAGCTCATATTTTTTTTAAAATCCATTCTGTCAGTCTGTCTTTTGATTGGGGAGTTCAATCCATTACCATTCAATGTTATTACTGTAAAGGCATTATTACTTTTACCATTTTTTACTTTGGCTTTTCATTGTCATATTTTATAATGGACTGTCTTTTTACCCTTATCATAACCTTACTAATAATTTTCATTTCTACACTCTTCTCCAAGTCTCTCACCCATTTTTTTTTCCATTCAGACTGTAGCTCTCCCTTTAGTAGCTCTTGTAAATCTGGTCTTCTAGAAACATAGTCTCTCAGTTTTTGTTTGCTTGTGAAGAATTCAACTCATCCTCATTTTTTAAGGACAGATTTGCCAGATAAAGAATTCTTGGTGGGCAGTTTTTCTCTTTTCAGTACCTTAAATATATCATACCACTTTCTTTTCACCTCCATGATTTCTAATGAGAGATTGACACTTGTCTTATTGAGGTTCCTTTTTATATGATGCATTGCTTTACTCTTACTGCTTTTAGAATCTTCTCTTCATCCTGGTCTTTGTCATTCTGAATAGTAGGTGTCTCAGAGTAGGTCTATTAGGATGTATTCTGTTTGGGGTGTGTTGTCCTTTTTGGATATTTATGTCTTCCATAAATGGTAGGAAGTTTTCAGTCTGTATTTCCTCAAACATTCTTTCTTTCGTTTTTCCATTCTCTTCTCCTTCTGGGACACTTGTAAGACATATATTTGTGCATATTGTGTTGTTATTCAATTCCAAGACCCTGTTCAATTTTTTTCCCCATTCTTTTCTCTTTCTGTTCTCCTGTCTTTTTAAGTTCAGATGTTCCATCCTCAATTTCATTAATTCTGTCCTCCATCAAATCAAATCTACTGTTACATGCATCTAATCTATTTTTTAATCTCATTCATTGTGTCTTTCATTTCTATAAGCTGTTACTTTTCTTTGTAGGTTTTCAAATTGCTCTTTATGCCCACCCAGTGTTTTCTTAATAGTCTTTATCTTTTTAGTCAATTTTCCTTCAACTCCTTGAATTGATTTAGGAGATTTATATGATTATCATTGATTAGTTGTCTTAAATCCTGTGTCTCATCAGGATTTTGGGTTTGTTCCTGTGGCTGAGTCATATCTTTCTGTTTCTTAGTATGGCTTTTAATTTTTTGCTGAATGTCTAATCATCTAAGTACTTTGGTGAATTTCTCTGTTAATTTCTCTCTTGTCTAATGGTTTTGTTTCACTGCTCTTCTTTGATTTTTGTTCAACTTATTCCAAATCTTTAATATTGCACAGCTTAAGTTATCAAAATAGGGACATGGACTCACTAGTGGGGCACAGATAGCTGTGAGAGGACTGGGCAGAGACTCCTAAAAGCAGTTTTTCTTTTGCAGCTTCCCAGCTGGCCAGCAGATGGTGCTCATTGGTGAAAATTTCCACAGATGTGTCTCCTTCAACCTCCACTTACTTGTGATTCTGGTCTGGCTAGAGCTGAGATTCAAAGTGGGCTCTGCTTGTCAAATTCACTGATGAGAAACCAGTATCTGCCCTCCAACATACCCTCACTCTTCCCAGGGAGGAAGATGTCTGTTCCCCCGTCAGTTGGCTGCACTAAACCATGGGTTTTATCCAAGCTGTTTGCCTTGAGGGTGGGGGATGGGTGTCATTCTTAGCTATGGGAATAATTTACAATTTTCATTCTGGCTTCTTTGTCTTTATGTCCCTCTACCTGCTGAAGGATGTGTAGCACTCTCCTCATTCTATAGATCCCCAAAACAGCCCCCCTGGACAGCTTTTTTCCCTTTCCTCTGTTGTTTTTCTGAAAGAGTTGAGGCCTGCTTACCTATTCCAATGCCATCTTCCCAGAAGTCCAACAACATACTCTTCCACACTGTACATTTTAATATTTTAATGTGTTAACTCTGGATTTTATTCCTTGAGCTGTTTGTTCCTTCCTTAAGTTTATATCCAGATTGGGACATTATTGAGAGTTGCTTGAGTTCCAGATGCATTTTTAAAAGTATGTTTTTTTGATCCAGTGCTTGCCCAGTTTTGCAACCCTTTAACTGTTTTCAGGAGTTTTGAAGAAGATGGCTTTGTCAGTTTGTGCTAGTGGTTCAAAGATTCTGTGGGAAAACAGCACCCTGGAGCATCTTGTGTCACTATCTTGGTCAAATGGGAGTCAATTTGTGTTTTTTGAGTTATTGTTTTATTTCTTTAAATTGTCAAATTTATGAGTGTTAGGTTGATCATATTATTCTCTTATTATCCTTTTAAAGGCTACAGGATCTGTATTCTAATATTCCCTGCCTCATTCTTGATATTGGTGATTTTTTGTCTTCTCTCTTTAAATTTTGTCAGTCTTCCAAGAGGTTTATTAAATTTATTGACTTTTTTTTTAAGAATCAGCTTTTGTTTTCTTTTCTCTATTGTTTTCTGACTTTGAATTTTATTGATTTATTTTCTTTATTATTTTATTCCTTCTGCTTGCTTTTTGATAATCTTATTCTTCTTTTCCTAGTTTTTGAGATAGGAATTTATTGCTTTTAGACCTTTTCTCTTTTCCAATGTAAGCATTTACTGCTATAAATTTCTCTTTTACACTATTTTGCCTGCATCTCACATATTTTAATATCTTGTATTTTCATTTTCATTCAGCTGTATACATTTTTAAATATTTCCTTCAAGGTTTCCTCTTTGACCCATGAATTATTTAGAACTGTGTTTTTACATTCCAAGTGTTTAGAGGTTAGCCTTTTATCTTTCTGAGTTTGATTTCTAGTTTGGTTCCATTATGGTTAGGCAACAAAGATTTCAAATCTTTTTAATTCACTGAAGTACATTTTATGGCCAGCACATGGAGTAACTTAATATATGTTCTGTGGCATTTGATAAAAAATGTATATTCTGTTGTTGGGTGGAGGATTTTGTTTTTATTAATTAGATCCTATTGGTTGATTGTATTGTTCAGCAATTCTTTTTTTTTTAATGATTTATTGAAGTATATCATTCATACATGAACATTCATATACTATAAGTGTTCAATATACATCATGAACTTATAAAACAAACATGCATAACATCATGCAGGACTCCCAAACATCATCCCCCCCCCCAAACACCCTGCATTGTTGTGAAATATTTGTTAACAAATCATGAAAGAGCATTGTATAAGTATTATTAACTATAGTCCGTATCTTCCTCCCCTATACATTTTTTAAGGATTTATTTATTTATTTTTATCCATTTTTACCCCCCACCCCCCATTTTTGCTGTTTTTGTGTCATTCACTGGGCAACTCTCTTTGTCCATTTCCTGCCCTCTCTTCTAATCCTTCTCATCCTGTCTTCACTGGGATTCAATCCTCAGAACGTCAGATGTGGGAGAGAGGTGTCCTACCACCTGTGCCACCTAAGTTCCTGGTTTTTCGGTGCATCTAGTCTTGGCTCTCCCTTGTGTCACTCTCCTGTTATGTCATCATCTTGCTGTGTGGCTCATGGGGCCTGACAGTGTACCCACAGAGGGACCTGGAGGTGCACTTGCACATGGGGCCTGATGGCTCACCCACAGACAGGGCCTGGTGGCGCACCTGCTCGCGGGGCCTGGCGGTGCACCCATGCATGGGGCCTGATGGTGCACCTGTGGACTGGGCCTGACGGCACACCTGCACACAGGGCCTGGTGGCCACGTGTCTACTATATTTTTCTTTTTTTTATTTTTACTGGGAGGTCCTGGGGATCGAACACAAGTCCCTCAATATGGGAGATGGACACCCAACCACCCGATCCACATCTGTCCCCCTGTTATATCTCTTAAGGTTGAACAAAGATACCCAAAGTTACAGTCCTTTCCCATACAGGATGGTCATATAATAAATCAGGCTTAGTTTATCACTAGCATTCTAAAAACCAGACCTAGGGAGAAAAACTAGGCCTGGGGACACATGCATGGTTTCTAATATAGCGAATGTTTAGCCTAGCCTGATTATCACAAAATCAGGTCAGTGAGAATATTCACATGTTCAGCCATTCTTTATCCTTGTTGATTTTGGCTTAATAGTTCTATCATTTGTTGACAAGTGAGTGTTGCTGTTTCCACAGTTTTTGTGGATTTGTCTATTTCTCCTTTCCACTCTATCAGTTTTTGTCTCATGTTTCAGAATCTCCATTCAGTACATACAACTTTAGTATTGGTATGGCTTCTTGGTGGATTGATTCTTTTATCATTATGTAAAATTCTTCTCTATCCCTGAAATTTCCATTGTTCTGATCTACTTTACTAGATATTAATTTAGTCACTTACTTTTGATGAATATTTGCATGGTATATCTTTTTACATCCTTTTACTTTCAGTCTATGTCATGGAATATAAGTGATTTGTGTCGCTTAGCCACTTTGCCAAGCTCCACCTTTTTTTTCCCACTGTGCAGTGCAGTTCCATGGAATTACTTAAAATTTTTATTCTGTTACCATATATAGAATGTAACACTGCCTTTTAACTGTATATTTAGAACACCTACATTTAAGGTAATTAATTATTGATATGTCAAGGCTTGAGTTGCCATTTTATTATTTGTTTTTTGTTTGTATCTTCTGTTGTCTTTCTTTCCTTGCTTTTTTGTGGGTTTCTTGAACACTTTTTAGGATTACATCTTGATTTATTTATAGTATTTTGGGTGAATTTCTTTGTATAGTTTTTTTTTTAAAGATTTATTTTTATTTATTTATTTCTCCCCCCTCATTGTTTGTGTTTGCTGTCTGCTCATCTTCTTTTTTTAGGAGGCACCAGGAACTGAACCCGGGGCCTCCCATGTGGAAGGGAGGAGACCAATCACTTAAGCCACCTCCACTCCCTTTGTATAGGTTTTTTAGTGGTTGAATTGGGTGCTATAATGCACAAGTATGATTATCACAATCTATTGGTACCAACATTTCACTATTTTGAGTGAAGTGTGGGCATCTTACTCCTATGTTGGTTCCTTTATCTTCCCCATCTTTAAATATCATTGTATCAGCCAGTGTTAATTTTCATTTCATTCATAAAATATGATTTATAAATCTCAAGAGAATAGTCTGTTGAATGTACCCATATTTATGCTTTTCCATTGTTCTCCTGTCCTATTGCTCCATGATTCATCCTTTTATCATTTCTTTTCTACTTGAAGAACTTGCTTTAGACATTCTTTCAGAATAGGTCTACTAATGAGAAATTCTTTTAGTTTTCCTCATCTGAGAATATATCTATTTCCCCTTTATTTTTTAAATATATTTTTATTGAAGTATATCATTCATACATGAACATATATAAGCAATAAGTGTATAGTAAAGGTTGTGAACTCACAAAATAAGCATGCATAAATTCATACAGGGGTCCCATACATCACCCCTCCACCAACACCTTGCACTGTTGTGAAACATTTGTTACAAACTATGTAAGAGCATCGTCAAAATATTACTAACTATAGTCTCTACCTTACATTTGCTGTATTTTCCCCCAACCCACCCAGATTTTTAAAAATATATTTTTACTTCAGAGGTTGTGAATTTACAAAGCAATCATGTATATGTGTAGAATTCCCATACAACACCCCTTCACCAACATACCACACCATGGTGGAATATTTGTTACAGATTATGAGATAATATCATCAGGCTATTACCACCAACCATCGTCCATAGCATACATTTGGCACACTTTTTTCATAACCCCATTATCAACATAGTACATCTTGGGCATTGATGCAAGAATATTATAGTATTGATGTTAACCACAGTCCATAGATCACACCAATTGTATTTTTCCTATGCTTCTCCACATTCCCATCACCCTGCAATAGTGTTGTACATCCGCTCTATCTCACAGAAGGATACATTCGCATCTGTACCATCAATCACAATTCCCATCCACCTGTATTATTCAGACCCTTATTCTCTAGCTTTCTTTCAATTGATAGTTACTTCCTCAGACTACCATTTTCAGCCACAATCCCATTTATAAACCAGCTGCTACTCACTATAAAGTATTACCATCAACTCTATCGATTTCCACACTTTTACAGTCAAGTTAATTAAAACTTCTACATACATTAAGCATCAGTAGTTCTTCTCAACCCTCCTCTTATCTCCTAATAACGTATACTGTAGGTTTTAAGTCCATGCATTTATTCTTTATATTTAGTTCATATTAATGAGACCACACAATATTTTCCCATTTGTGTCAGGCTTACTTCGCATAGCATAAAGTCTTCAAGGTTCATCCATTTTATCATTTGTGTCCCAATTTTATTTCTTCTTACTGCAGCATAGTATTCCATCGTATATATATATATATACTACATTTTGTTTATCCATTCATTGGTTGATGGACACTTGGGTTATTTCCATATTTTGGCAATTGTGATAACGCTGCTATGAATATCAGTGTGCAGATGTCTGTTCATGTCATAGTTTTTAGTTCTTCTGGATATATTCCTAGTAGAGGAATTGCTGGAGCATATGGCAGTTCTATATTTAACTTCCTGAGGAACTTCCAAACTGTCTTCCACAAAGGATGCACCATTTTACAATCCCACCAACAGTGAAGGAATGTTCCTATTTCTCCCCATCCTCTCCAGCACTTATTGTTGTCCTTTTTTTTTTTTTTAAATAATGCCCATTCTATGTGTGTTAGATGAGATCTCATTGTTTTGATTTGCATTTCCCTAATAGCTAGTGATATGGAACATTTTTTCATGTGCTTTTTGGTCGTTTATATTTCTTTGTTGGAGATGCTTCTATTTAAATCTTTTGCTCATTTTTTAATTGGATTGCTTGCTCTTTTATTGCTGAGTTGTATGATCTCTATATGGAATGGAAATCAAATCCTTATTGGATAGGTGGTTTCCAAATATTTTCTATCACTGAGTGGGCTGCCTTTTCACCTTCTTGATGAAATCCTTTGAATCACAGAAGTGTTTAAGTTTGAGGAGGTCCCATTTATCCATGTTTTCTTTCATTGCTTGTGCTTTTGGTGTAAGGTTTAAGAATGCACCACCTACCACCAGGTCTTGAAGATGTTTCCCTAAATTTTCTTCTGGGAGCTTTACAGTTCTTGCTTTTATATTTAGGTCTTTGATCCATTTTGAGTTAATTTTTGTATAAGGTGTGAGATAGGGGTCTTCTTTCTTTCTTTTGGCTATGGATATCCAGTACTCTCAGCACCATTTGTTGAGTAGACTGTTCTGCCCCAGCCAGGTGGGTTTGACAGGATTGTCAAAAATCACTTGGCCATAGATGTGAGGGTCTGTTTCTGAACCATCAATTCAGTTCCATTGGTCTATGTGTCTATCTATGTGCCAATACCATGCTGTTTTTACCACTGCAGGTAGGTAATATGCTTTAAAGTACAGAAGTGAGAGTCTTCCAACTTCACTTTTCCTTTTAAAGAGGTTTTTGGCTATTTGGTGCCTCTTACTCTTCCAGATACATTTGATAATTGTGTTTTCCATTTGTTTTAAAAATGCTGGTGGAATTTTTATTAGAATTGCATTGAATCTGTATATCAATTTGGGTAGAATTGACATCTTAATGTTTTCCAAACCATGAGCATTGAATGTTCTTCCAATTATTTAGGTCTTTTTAAATTTCTTTTAGCAATGCATTGTGGTTTTCTGAATACAAGTGCTTTACATCCTTGGTTAAGTTTATTCCTAAATATTTGATTCATTTAGCTGCTACTGTAAATGGAATTTTTTCCCTGACTTCCTCCTCAGATTCCACATTACAACTGTGTAGAAACACCACTGATTTTTGCATATTGATCTTGTATCCTGACATCTACTGAAATTGTTTATTAGCTCTAGCAGCTTTGTTGTAGACTTTTCAGGACTCTCTAGATACAGGATCATATCATCTGCAAATAGTGAAACTTTTACTTCTTCCTTTCTGATTTGGATGCCTTTTATTTCTTTTTCTTGCCTGATTGCTCTAGCTAGAACTTCTAGCACTATATTGAACACCATGGTTACAGTTGGCATCCTTGTCTTGTTCCTGATCTCATTGGGAAAGCTTTCAGTCTTTTACCATTGAGTACAATGTTAGCTGGGGTTTTTTCATATATGGCCTTTATCATGTTGAGAAAGTTTCCTTCAATTCCTATCTTTTGTAGTATTTTTACCAAGAAAGGATGCTATATTTTGTCAAATGCCTTTTCTGCATCAATCAATAAGATCATGTGATTTTTCTGCTTTGATTTATTAATATGGTGTATTATGCTGATCGATTTTCTTGTGTTGAACCATCTTTGCATGTCTGGTATAAAACCCACTTGATCATGATGAATAATTCTTTTAATGTGTTGTTGGATTCGATTAGCAAGTATTTTGTTGATGATTTTTGCATCTGTATTCATTAGAGAAATGGGTGTGTAATTTTCTTTTTTCATAATATCTTTATCTGGCTTTGGTATTAGGGTGATATTGGCTTCATAGAATGAGTTTGGTAGCATTCCTTCTTGTTCAATTTTTTGGAATAACTTGAGTAAGATTGGTATTAAATCTTCTTTGAATGCTTGGTAGAAGTCACCTGTAAACCATCTGGTCCTGGGCTTTTCATTTTGGGGAGCTGTTTGATAACTGTTTCAATCTCTTTACTTGTGATTGGTTTGTTGAGGTCTTCTATTTCTTCTAGGGTCAATGTACTTTGTTTGTATATTCCTAGGATTTTTTCCATTGTATCTACATTGTCTAGTTTTTTGGCAGAAAGTTGTTTACAGTATCCTCTTATGATCTCTCTTATTTTTGTGGGGTCAGTAGTAATGCTCCTGTTTTCATTTTTTATTTCATGTATTTGCATCTTCTCTCTTTTTTCTTAGTCAGTCTAACTAAGGGTTTGTCGATTTTGTTAATCTTCTAGAAGAACCAACTTTTGCTTTTGTTAATTCTATTGCTGCTTTGTTATCAATTTCATTTATTTCTGCTCTGATCTTAGTTATTTCATTCCTTCTACTTGCTTTGGGATTAGTTTGCTGTTCTTTTTCTAATTCCTCCAGCTGTGCAGTTAGTCATTGATTTTAGCTCTTTCTTCTTTTTTAATGTAAGACCTGAGGGCTATAAATTTCCTTTCTGCAGTGTCTTTGCTGCATCCCATAGGTTCTGATATGTTGTGTTCTCATTGTCATTATCTCAAGATATTTATTGGTTTCTCTTGAAATTTCCTCTTTGACCCATTGATTATCTAAGATTGTGTTGTTTATTCTTCATATATGTGTGAAATTTCCATTTTTTCTGCCTCTTGTTGAGTTCCAACTTTATTCCATTATAGTCAGAGAAAGTGCTTTCATAATTTTGATCTTGTTGAATTTATTGAGATCTACTTTGTGATCCAACATATGGTCTATCCTAGAGAAAGATCCATGAGCACTTGAAAAGAATGTATATCCTGCTGTTTTGGTGTGCAGTGTTCTGTATATATCTATTAGGTTTAGTCCATTTATCATTTTATTCAAGTTATCTGTTTCTTTCTTGATCCTTCTCAGATGTTCTATCCAATGCTGTGAGTGGTGTATTGAAGTCTCCAACTATTATGTAGAAATGTCTATTTCTCCCTTCAGTTTTGCCTGTGTTTGCCTCATGTATCTTGGGGCATCCTGGTTAGGTGCAGATACATTTATGATTGCAACTTCTTACTAGTGGATTGCGCCTCTTATTAATATGCAATGCCCTTACTTGTCTCTAATAACAATTTTGCTTTTAAAGTCTATTTCATCCAATATAAGTATAGGTACCCCAGCTTTTTTTTGGTTACTGCATGTGTGGGATATCTTTTTCCAGCCTTTCATTTTCAATCTACTGGTAAACTTGTGGTTCAGGTGAGTGTCTTGTAGACAGCATATAGATGGTTCATATTTTCTTATCCATTCTGCCAGTCTGTGTCTTTTGATTGGGAAATTTAATCCATTAACATTCAATATTATTACTGTAAAGGCAGTTCTTATTTCACCCATTTTGACCTTTGGGTTTTATATGTCATATTTTATTTTCACCACCCTTTTTACACTTTTAGTTACTTTTACCAATATAATCTTCATTTCTAGAGTCTCTTCCAAGCCTCTCTATCTCCTGTCTTTTTTTTTCAGGTTGTAGCACTCCCTTTAGTATTTCCTGTCCAGCTTGTCTCTTGGTTACAAACTCTCTCGGTTTCTGTTCATCAGCGAATATTCTAAATTTGCCCTCATTTTTGAAAGACAATCTTACTGGATATAAGATTCTTGGCTGGCAGTTTTTTTCTTGCAGTATCTTAAATATATCATACCACTGCCTTCTTGCTTCTATGGTTTCTGATGAGAAATTGGCACTTAATCTTATTGGGTATCCCTTATTTGTTATGCATTGTTTTTCTCTTGCTGCTCTGTTTTTGTGTTTGGCATTTAACATTCTGATTAGTATTTATCTCAGACTTGGTTTATTCAGATTTATTCTAATAGAAGTATGATGTGCTTTTTGGACACAGATATATATGTCCTTCAATAGGTTTGGGAAATTTTCTACCATTAATTTTTCAAATATTCCTTCTGCCCCTTTTCCCTTCTCTTCTCCTTCTGGGACACCCATGACATGCATATTTGCACATCTTTTGCTGTCATTTAGTTCCCTGAGACCCTGTTCAATTTTTTCCATTATTTTACTCATCTGTTCTTTGTTATGTTCACTTTCACAGACCATGTCTTCAAGCTCAACAATCTTTTTTCTGCCTCTTCAAATCTGCTGTTATATGCCTCCAGTGTATTTTTTAATTTAATTTATTGCACCTTTCATTCCCATAAGATCTGCTATTTTTTCTATGTATGCTTTCAAATTCTTCTTTGTCTCACCCAGTGTCTTAATATCCTTAATTTCTTTAGCCATCTCATTTAATCTATTAAGGAGATTTGTTTGAACATATATGATGAGTTGTCTCAACTCCTTTATGTCATCTGCAGGCTTTTCTTATTCCTTTAACTAGGCCATATCTTCCTGTTTCTTGGGGTGGGTTGTAATTTTTTGTTGGTGTCTTCACATCTAGCTTACTAGATGTATTTATTCTGGGTGCAGTCCTTTTAGTTTAAGGCTTTCTTGTTTTTTCTCCCTTGCTGGTTCTGTAGTAGAAGCCAAGAATGTAGTTGGTGCTGTAAGTTATGGAGGCTGAAGCTGCCCAGGTTGCCCCAGGAATTGATGATGCTTCTCCTGGCTTTCTCCTCTACCAGAGGTAGGGGCAGAGCTGCAGTCATTTGTAGTAATCCATGTTGTGCAGGACAAAACTGTCTGTAGTTTCTCAGAGAGACTGATGAAGCTTCACACCCCTTCCTCCCTTTCCTAGGGTGGGGATGGAGCTGCAGTTGTGGGCAGAAATCTATGCCATGTGGGTAAAAAATGACCACCTTTCTCACTTAAACTGATATAGCACTGCCCCCTGCCCACCAGGAGTGGGGATGGACTATCTGGAGTGCCTAACAGTGTGGGCCAAATACATCTGCAGTTGCCCAGAGAGGCTGAGGAAGTACTGTCCCTTCTGCCCTTTAGGGGGTGGGAATGGAACCACTGATGCCCAATATTTCAGTCCCTGTAGGCCAAAAGTACCTGCTGTTGCACAGAGAGAGTGAGGAAACAACAGTCCTCTCCTATCCTATCAGGGTATGGGGTTGGATCCACAGGCACCCAACCGTTCAGTCCCTGTAGGCTGAAAGTACCTACCATTGCCTGGAGAGGCTGTGGAGACACTAGACCCCACCTATCCTATTGGGTTTGGGGATGGATCCACAAGTACCCACCAGTTCAGGTTGTGTGGGCCAAAAGCACTTGCAGTTACCCAGAGAGACTAGGCAAATGCAGTCCCTCTCTTGTCCTATTGGGGGTGGGGATGGAGCCACAGGTGCCCAACAGTTGGGTTTGTGCAGGCTAAAAGCACCTGCAGTTGCCCTGAGAGGTTGAGGGAACACCAGCCCCCTCCTATCCTATGGGGGGCAGAGGTGGAGATGGACTCAAAGGCGCTCGGCAAACCAGTTTCTGTGGGCTGAAAAATGCCTGCAGTTGTCAAGAGAGGCTGAGGAAACCTAGCTCCTCTCCTACCCTATTGGGGTGTAGGGATGCAGCCCCAGGTGTCTGACTATTCAGTCTGCGTTGGCTGAAAGCACCTGCAGTTGCCTAGAGAGCCTGGTGCAGGTCCCGCTAGCTTCCTCCCTGCCAGAGGTGGGGCTGGAACCTAGGCTAGGGCTGCAGTCCAGTCTTGGTGGAAAGAAGCCAGACGGTAACTTCACTGTGATATTCAGTCAGCCCAGCTTCCCCTCATACCAGGGTCAGGGCAAAATGGCAACTACCAGCCTCTTTCCAACTTGGACAGTTTCAAACCCTAGCTGTTCCTAGGACTATACTTTAGCCAGCCAAGTCAATCAATCAGTAGCTGAAGTCAGTGGACAACCGTCTCTTCCTCCCCCTTTTATGGGAAATGGAGCTTCTAACTCCAGCCACAGAATAGCTCCCGAGACAGCTTGCACTTCTTGGGTAGGTTGGGCACCAGCCTCTGCCATGTGGCTTGCAGTTTCCCACAGAGGTGGTGCAGGTCCCCCCAGCTTCCTCCCTGCCAGAGGTGGGGTTGGGGTTTAGGCTAGAGCTGCAATCTGATCTGGGTGGAAAGAAGCTGGTCTCTATCAGTCTATGATTTTCAATCAGCCCTGCTTCCCCTCATGGTGGGGGCAGAGTTAAAATGGTGGCTACTGGCCTTTCTTACTTGGACAGGTCTAAGCTTTAGCTGTTCTTAGGATTATACTTTGGCCCACCAGATTTACTAACTAGTAGCTGAAGTTGGTGCCACACCATGTCTTCCTCCATTTTTAGGAAATGGAATTTCCAACTCCAGCCATGGAATAGTGCCTGAGATAGCTTGCACCATGGGCATCGGCCTCCACAGCATGGGGGGGGGGGGCTCTACTCACAAATCTGCTCTCTGGATGGGCAGTCTCCTCCTTCCATACTTTCAAGGATATTGTAGTATGCTCTTCTGGTCTCCTGGGGCCCCCAAACAGATGCTTTAGATAGCTCTTGGTGATTACTAACTGCCCTGTGGGATGAGCTGACTCTTGGAGCGCCTTACTCTGCCGTCATCTTGGCTCCCCCCACACCCCCTTTATTTTTGAAAGATAATTTCACCATAGAATTTTAGCACCTGAAAAATGTTGTGCCACTTTGTTCTGGCCATCATGGTTTTGGGTAAGAAATCTGCTCTCTTTTGAATTGCTATTTACCTCTAAGTAATGTGTCATTTTTTCTGGTTACTGTCAAGAATTTTCCTTGTCTTTAATTTTCAGAAGTTGAATTATGATGTGTTTTGGAGTGGATTTCTTTAACTTTATCCCATTTTGGGTTCTCTCAGCTTCTTGAATCAGTATGTTTATGCATTTCACCAAATTTAGGAGATTTCAGACATTATACTCTTTCAGTCCCACTCACTGTCTACCTTTCTTCTTGT
>JAQZBX010023756.1:17691-30719 GCA_029593785.1 Cabassous unicinctus
TCTCTCTCTCTCTCTCTCTCTCTCTCTCTCTCTCTCTCTCTCTCTCTCTCTCTTTCTCTCTCTCTCTCTCTCTCTCTCTCTCTTTCTCTCTCTCTCTCTCTTTCAGTCTGTTTTACCTCTGTTGCTCAGATTGGGTAAGTTCTATTGATCTGTCCTGAAGTTCACTAATTCTATCCTCTGTTGTCTCTATTCTAGGTGGGGGAAAGAGAGTGCTTCCTGAGCTGGGTACTTCTTGTTGGGTGACCTCATTTGCCAGATTGTATACCTGCCAAGTTTCTCCCAGTGAGGAAGAGAGTTTCAGGTTCTTGAGGATAAGTAGTTGCCAGGCCACTTATTTTGACAGGATTCTCCCATTGTTGGTGCTCCCTGGTAGTCCAGAATTTCTGGGTAGGGAAGGGGTGTCATAGTCATGTGGGAAAAAAGAAGTTTCCCAAGTGGGTTCATATTCTGTTTGAGATTCCCCTTGCCAGAGCCAACCAGATGCCCACTGTCTGTCAGTGGGGGGTGGGAGTCTCAGGTCAAGTGGGGAAAGAGAGTTCTTGCTCTGGTCTCTTATTATCAGTGGGTCTTCTAGTCAATCCTTTTTTGGTGTTGCTGTCAGGGTATTGCTAACACAGTCTTGTTGGAAGGACTTCTATGTTTTCTAGGGGAGTAATAAGCCTACCTGAGCTGCCCTTCTGTTGCTAGGTTGGAGGCCGACATATGCTGCACCTGGGTCATTTTATATTGGGTGGGGACTGCAAGTCCTGTGAATAAAATTTTATTGGCATACAGCCATGCTCATTTGTTTGTGTATTGTCTTTGGTTACTTTCATGTCACAACAGCAAGGCCAAGTAGTTAAGAAAGACACTATATGGCACATAGTACAAAAATATTTATTTGGCCCTTTACAGAAAAAGTGTGCTACCCCCCTAGTATATAATCAATTTTTGTGAATGATACAAGTGCACTTGAGACTGCAAATTCTCTATTCTACGTGTGTAGTGTTCAATGTATATCCAAAAGATCTGCAATATTATGTTGTTTAGATCTTTTATAAATTCATTTATTTTGCATCCATTTGACTTGTCTTGTACCAAGAGTGGTGACTTAAAGTCTCCTGCTATTAGGATTTTCCATCTAATTCTTGTACTTCTTGTATTTGGTTTTTGTGTTGTTTAGTATATATGTAGCTTTTAATATTATGAACAGTTGTCTTTATAAAATTACGTTTGAGTTTAAGTCTACTTTGTCTGGTATCATTATTGTAACCTCCTCTTTCTTATTGTTTCCATTTGCCTAGTATATCTTTGTCCATCCTTTTATTTTTAGCATTTTCAAATCACTGCTCTTTCAGTGTTTTTATTATTCCATGGAGTATGGTTTTGTTTTATGAGACAATTTGAAAATGAGCCCCTCACATTTATTGACATGACTTAAATTTAGCCACAAATCTGTCATATTATCTTATATTGTAAGTACTATACTATAGTATATTTACTGTGTTTGTCTATATTAAGTGCGCTCTCTTTGCTTTGAAAACTATCTTCTCATTCTTATGATGGTTTGTATTTTATCCTATTGGTTACATTTGTATTAATAAATTTTTTAGCATCCTTAATCTCCTTTGCTCTTACTTAACTGTTTATTATCTGTCAGTTTGAAGTGGTATCCTTTGACAGCCAAATATTACTTATACAACTGCCAATTATTTTAACTTTTCTCAATTATTTCCTCTTCTCACATTTTTAAGTTTTACTTTCTCTACTTTGTCAGAACAAATTTTTCATATATTCTTCAGCTCATGACTCCATTCTTGGTTTTAATCTTAGCTCTCAATTAAATATATGAAATTCTGTCAGTCCTTTTGTGACTTCTTTTGGTTGGATGAAGCTTATCCTCTAATAGATTTCCCCAGTAAAAGCACAAGTGTACTGTATTTCCTAAGTTCTGGCACATTCAAAACTTTTCCTATTGCCTTGACACTTCAAGGACAGATTGGTTGAATCAAATATCTTTGGTTTATGCTTTCTTCCCTCAAATTTCTTGAAAATGCTGGTCTACTGTTGCCTTGTTTTATATACTGTTTATGAAAAGAAAGATGCCAGTTGGATTATCTAACTTTTTAAAATTATTTCAACTTTTTGCCTAGAGTCCTTGGGGATTTTTTTCTTTATCTTTAAAGTATAGTAGAATTATGAGGATATGCCTTAGAGTTGATCATTTTGGGACAATTCTCCCTGGTATTTAGTACACCCTTTCAATGTTTATAATTGTCTTTTTTTAGTTTTCAAAATTTTAATTGGATGATAGTTTTAAATGTTATTTTTGATCCATTTGTCACATGTTCTGACTTTTTGCCCTATTTCTGTATGGATACAACCTGCATTTTTAAATTCTTATTCATTTTGTGGCTAGGTTTACTAGTTTGAGAGCACTCTGTTTCTTAAGTTCCCACTTTTCTGTGGAGGTTTTTTTGTTTTTTTTGTTTGTTTTTTTATGGATGTGGTGGTGGGAAGGTGTAAGTGTTGGTGTGCTTGTTTTAGTTTCAGTTGGACCTTTAATTTTTATTTCCTTCTTTCCCTCCACTGCCTGATGGCCAATAAATACAAGCTCTTCTATCTATATAAAATCCTCTTCAGAAGTACTGCTTCTCTGAGGCTGCCACTTCAGGTCCTGTACACTTTCAAGCCTCTTCCCTGTAGAAAGGGTCATGAACCACCAAATCCCTACTTGTGTTTGAAATTTTGTTGTCTTGCTTCACTTCCCCCTATTGGAGGCAATGTTGCCTATGCTTACTCTAAGTCCTCTGCTCTCCTCTGCTCTTTTTCAAGGAGTCTTTTCAGTCTTGGGCAGGATGTTGATCTATGTGCCAACTGGTCATCTATATATTCCTAATAATAGACTGTGACCTACTCATAGATTTATTCACTGAATATGGGGGGATTCTTACAAATAATAGGGTACAAAAAGATTATTTATAATAAAGATAGCAATGAATATATCTTGCATGCATTTTTCTCTTATGAAATTCTACTAAATAAAGTACATTCAAATAAGCTCAATATTGTGAATGACCACAATGTTCTAAATGGAAGGTCAAAAAAAATTTTTTTTAAGTTGTCATATTTGCTGCTATTGAGATCCTCCTGAGACATGCAGAAGCATAACCTCTGGAATGACCTCCCAACTCACTTTGAAATCCCTTACCATAAAAACTCATTTGTATTTAATATTTCCCCCATTTAGTCAAGGTCTTTTTCCAAATAAACAGTAAACAGTGCCTCAAGCAGGGGTGCTCCTGAGGGCTCCAGAGAAATCTAGACACTATACACAGGGCAGACAATCTCAGGAATTTGGCACACTGTCAGTGGGCCTTACCTTGGAATATATGTTCCCCAATGTATGAGTTAGACTCACTTATAATTTCCCTACACATGGCCCTTCTGCCCCTTTTATTTGAACCTATAATTAGCACTATACTCATTAAATATATGTCCCAGAGACTTAAATCTTTGGTCTGTTTATATGCGGGTTGAGCCCTGAATCTCTGCAGAATTGCAACACCTACTCTCCAGTTCATTGGACTCGCCCACAATAAGTAACAAAAGGATGATGATGGGCAATGCCCATCCCACAAAACAGAGAGTATCTACAACTGGAATCAAGACAGCTCCATTCACCTACCCATGGGATCTAAGCCCCCTCTCAATAATAAACAGAGTGGGCATCACCACCAGAAAATACTTGAGATTGAGGAATGAACAAACATTAGGGGGGAATGCAATTGTGGACTAAAGTAGACTTATTATTCTAACAATGGAAGATCTTGTAACATTGATTTAAAGGCAGTGGTCACCAGAGGTTCTGACGGGGGGTGGGGGGAGGAGAAAGAATAGGTGTAACATGGGGGCACTTTTGGGACATTGTAATTGTTCTGAATGACACTGCAATGACAGATACAGGCCATTATACATTTTGTCAAAACCTATAAAACTATGCAGTGCAAAGTGTAAACTATAATGTAAAGTATTAACCATGTTTAATAGCAATGCTTCAATATGTGTTCATCAATTGTAACAAATGTACCACACTAATGAAAGATGCTATTAATGGGGAAAAGCATTGGAGGGGGAGGGGTGGGGTATATGAAAATCCCCCTATATTTCAGATGTATGATTTATGTAATCTAAAGCTTCTTTAAAAAATAAAATAAAATAAAATGTTTTAAAAAGTTGTCGTATTTGCAATTACATCATATCCCCACTCCAAGCACAGAAAAACCAAAGGCTTTATTTGCTAGTTGCTATTACCAACAGAAAATGTTGATGCAGTTCAAGTCATCAAGAAAGTTTTCATATTCTAAAACATAAAATGTTTAATATGCATGTAGATTATAGAAAGAATTGAAAACAGTATCCCAGAATAAATCTGTATACTAATCTTCATTGTTTAATATGAATAATAATCTCAATATGCTGAAAACCTGTCAGATAACAAATGGGAAATAACTTTTTACAAATTCATGTTATAAAAACAATACATTTTATATAACAGTCACAAAATGAAAAAATTATAAAAATGGTGAGCAGATTAGTGGTTGCCAGGAATCAGCAATGGTAGAGAGAAGGGAGTGGGTGTGACTATAAAGAGGGAGACTTTTGTGGTGATGGAATAGACTATATTAATTGAAGTGGTGGTTAAATGACGCTACACATGTAATAAAATGGCACAGAACTAAACACACAGTGTATTGGTGTCAATTTCCTGGTTTTGTTATTGGCTGTATAGTTTTATAATTTTTTAAACAGTTTTATACAGAAGTTGTGAAATTACAAAACAATCATGCACATGTGTAGAATTCCCATACAACAACCCTTCAACACACAAAACTGTTGTGGAACATTTGTTACAGATTATGAGATAAAATCATCACACTATTACCACTAACTATGGTCCATACATATTTAGAATATTTTTTCCTCACCTCACAATTATTAACACAGTACATCTTTGGCATTGATGCAAGAATATTGCAGTATTGTTGTTAACTATAGTCCATAAATTACATTAATTTAATTTCCCATGCTTCTCCACATTCTCACCACCCTGCAATAGTGACATATATCCGTTCTAGTTCACAGAAGGACATTCTTGCATTTATACTATTAGCCATAATTTTCATCCATCTCTGGGTTCACTGTTATTCAGTCCCTAGATTATTCTCTAGCTTTCTTCAGTTGACATTTACATCCCTGGACTGCCGTTTTCAGCCACAATCCCATTTATAAACCGACTGCTACTCACTATAATGTGTTACCATCAACTCTATCCATTTCCACAAATTTACAGTCAAATTAATTAAAACTACTACATAGATTAAGTATCAGGATTCATTTACAACCCTCCTCTTATCTCCTAATAATCTATACTCTAGGTTTTAACTCCATGTGTTTATTATTCATATTTAGTTCATATTAGTGAGACTATGCAATATTTGTCCTTTTGTGTCTGGCTTATTTTACTCAGCATAATGTCTTCAAGATTCATCGATGTTATCATATATGTACCAATTTCATTTCTTCTTACTGCAGTATATTATTCCATCATATGTGTATACCACATTTTGCTTATTGATTCATTGGTTGATGGACACTTGGGTTGTTTCCATCTTTTGGCAATTGTGAATAACACCGCTATGAACATCAGTGTGCAGATGTCTGTTCGTGTCACAGTTTTCAGTTCTTCTGGATATATTCCTAGTAGAGGAACTGTTGGATCACATGGCAGTTCTATATCTAGCTTTTTAAGGAAATGCCAAGCTGTCTTCCAAAGAGGCTGCACCATTTTACAATCCCACCAACAGTGAAAGACCGTTCCTACTTCTCCTCATCCTCTCTAGCACTTATTGTTTTCTGATTTTTTAATAATGCCATTCTATGAGGTGTGAGATGAAATCTCATTGTTGTTTTGATTTTCATTTACCTAATAGCTAGTGATCGTGAATATTTTTACAGATGTGTTTTGGCATTTTGTATTTCCTCTTTGGAGAAATGTCTCTTTAAGTCTTTTGCCCATTTTTAAATTGGATTGCTTGCTCTTTTATTGTTGAGTTATATGATCTCTTTATATAGAATGGAAATCAAACCCTTATCAGATATGTGTTTTCCAAATATTTTCTCCCATTGAGTGGGCTGTCTTTTGCCTTCTTGATGAAGTCCTTTGAATCACAAAAATGTTTATGTTTGAGGAGGTCCCATTTATCCATGTTTTCTTTCATTGCTTGTGCTTTTGGTGTAAGGTTTAAGAATGCACCACCTACCACCAGGTCTTGAAGATGTTTCCCTAAATTTTCTTCTGGGAGCTTTACAGTTCTTGCTTTTATATTTAGGTCTTTGATCCATTTTGAGTTAATTTTTGTATAAGGTGTGAGATAAGGGTCCTCTTTCTTTATTTTGACTATGGATATCCAGTTCTCCCAGCACCATTTGTTAAATGGACTGTCCTGCCCCAGTTGGGTGGGTTTGACAGGATTGTCAAAAATTACTTGGCCATAGATGTGAGGGTCTGTTTCTGAACCATCAATTCAGTTCCATTGGTCTATATGTCTATCTTTATGCCAGTACCATGCTATTTTTACCACTGTAGCTAGGTAATATGATTTAAAGTCCAGACGTAAAGTCTTCCAACTTCGCTTTTCATTTTTATGATGTTTCTGGCTATTCGGGCTCCTTACCCTTCCAAACAAATTTGATAATTGTGTTTTCCATTTGTTAAAAAAAATGCTGGTGGAATTTTTATCAGTATTGCATTGAATCTGTATATCAATTTGGGTAGAATTGACATTTTAATGATATTTAGTCTTCCAAATCCATGAGCATGGAATGTTCTTCAAATTGTTTAGGTCTTTTTTGATTTCTTTTAGCAATGCATTTTAATTTTCTGAATACAGTTCCCTTATGTCCTTAGTTAGGTTTATTCCTAAATATTTGATTTTTTTAGTCACTATTGTAAATGGAATTTTTCCCTGAATTCCTCCTCAGATTGTGCATTACTAGTGTATAGAAACACTACTGATTTTTAAATAGCAAAAGTGAAATTTTTTGGCCTGGTTGCTGTTTCTAGTATGTCTAGTACTATATTGAACAATAGAGGTGCTAGTGTGCATCCTTGTCTTGTCCCTTATCTCAAAGGGAAAGCTTTCAGTCTTTCACCATTCAGTACAATGTTAGCTGTGGGCTTTTCATATATGGCCTTTATCACGTAGAATACATTTCCTTCAATTTCTATTTTTTTGTAGTATTTTTATTTAAAAATTCTATAAAATGCCTTTTCTGCATCAATTTGTAAGATCATGTGATTTTTTCCTTTGATATATTAATGTTGTGTATTACACTGATTGATTTTCTTGTGTTGAACCACTCATGCATGCCTGGTATAAAACCAACTTATCATGATGAATAATTCTTTTAATGTGTTGTTGGATTCAATTAGCAAGTATTTTGTTGATGATTTTTGCATCTGTATCCATTAGGGAAATGGATCTGTAATTTTCTTTTTTTTGTAATATCTTTACCTGGCTTTGGTATTAGGTGATATTGGCTTCATAGAATGAGTTAGGTAGCGTTCCTTCTTGTTTCATTGTTTGGAAAAGCTTGAGTAAGATTGGTATTAAATCTTCTTTGAATGCTTGGTAGAACTCACCTGTGAAACCATCTGGTACTGGGCTTTTCATTTTGGGGAGTTGTTTGAGGAATGTTTCAATCTCTTTACTTGTGATTAGCTTGTTGAGATCTTCTATTTCTTCTAGGGTTAGTGCAGGTTGTTCATATGTTCCTAGCAATTTTTCCATTTTGCCTACATTGTCTAGTTTTTTTTGGCATACAGTTGTTCATAGTATCATTTTATGACTTCTTTTATTTCTGTGGGGTCAGTAGTAATGTCCCCATTTTCATTTTTAAATTTATTTATTTGCATCTTCTCTTTTTCCTTTGTCAGACTAGCTAAGGGTTTGTCAATTTTGTTAATCTTCTCAAAGAACTGTTTGATTTTTTTTTAATTCTATTTTTTTTGTTCTCAATTTCATTTATTTCTGCTCTGATTATTATTTCATTCCTTCTACTTGCTTTGGGAGTAGTTTGTTTTTCTATTTATAGTTCCTCTGGGTGTGGAGTTAGGTCTTTGAGTGAAGCCCTTTTTTCATTTTTAATGTAAGCATTGTGGGCTATAAATTTCCTTTTCAGCACTGCCTTTGTTGCATCCCATATGTTCTGATATGTTGTGTTCTTGTTTTCATTCATCTAGAGATATTTATTGATTTCTCTCACAATTTCTTCTTTGACCCATTGATAATTTAAGAGTGCTTTGTTTAGTCTCCCTATATTTGTGAATTTTCCCTTTTTCCACCTCTTGTTGATCCATTATGATCAGGAAAAGTGTGTTGTATAATTTCAATCTTGTTGAATTTATTGAGATCTACTTTGTGACCCAACATATGGTCTATCCTGGAGAAAGATCCATGAGCACTTGAGAAGAATGTATATCCTGTGGTTTTTGTTGTGCAATGTTCTGTATATGTCTATTAGGTTTAGTCCATTTATCTTATTATTCAAGCTGTTTCTTTATTGATCCACTGCCCAGATGTTCTATCCAATGCAGTGAGTGGTGTATTGAAGTCTCTAACTCTTATTGTAGAGATGTCTATTTTTTCCTTCATTTTTGCTGGTGTTTGCCTCATGTATCTTGGGGCATCCTGGTTAGGTGCAGATACATTTATGATTGCAACTTCTTACTGGTGGATTGCCCCTCTTATTAATATGTAATGCCCTTCCTTGTCTCTATTAACAGTTTTGTTTTTAAAGTCTATTTCTTCCAGTATAAGTATAGCTACTCCAGCTTTTTTTTCTAGCTACTGCATGCATAGAATATTTTTTTCCAGCTTTTCACTTTCAATCTATTGGTGTCCCTGTTTCTCAAGTGTCTTGTAGACAGCATATAGATGGCTCATATTTTCTTATCCATTCTGCCAGTCTGTGTCTTTTGATTCAGAAGTTTAATCCATTAACATTCAATATTATTTCTGTAAAGGCCGTTCTTATTTCACCTATTTTGACCCTTGGGTTTTGTATGTCATATTTTATTTTCACCACCCTTTTTACACTTTTAGTTACTTTTACTGATATAATCTTCATTTCTAGACTCTCTTCCAAGGCTATGCCCTGTCTTTTCTTTTCAGACTGTAGCACTACCTTTATTATTTCCTGTAAAGCTTGTCTTTTGGTTACAAACTCTCTGTTTCTGTTCATCTGCAAATATTCTAAATTTGCCCTCATTTTTGAAAGACAATCTTGTTGGATATAAGAATCTTGGCTGGCAGTTTTCCTCTTGCAGTATCTTAAATATATCATACCACTGCATTCTTGCTTCCATGGTTTCTGATGAGAAATTGGCATTTAATCTTATTGGATATCCCTTATTTGTTATGCATTGCTTTTCTCTTGCTGCTCTCAGAATCCTCTGTCTTTGGCATTTGACATTCTTATTAGTGTCTTGGAGTTGGTCTATTCAGATACATTTGGATGGGAGTGTGTTGTGCTTCTTGGACGCAGATATCTATGTCCTTCAATAGGGTTGGGACATTTTCTACCACTAATTTCTTCAAATATTCCTTCTGCCCCTTTTCTCTTCTCTTCTCCTTCTGGGACACCCATGACATGTATGTTTGCATGTCTCTTGCTGTCATTTAGTTACCTGAGACTCTGTTCCATTTTTTTCCATTTTCTTTATTTATTCTTTTGTATGTTTGATTTCAGAGGCCATGTCTTCAAGGTCACCGATCCTTTCTTCTGCCTCCTCAAATCTGCTGTTTTATGGCTCCTGTGTATTTTTTAATCCTATCTGTTGTATGTTTATTTTCATTAAATTTGCTCTTATTTAAATTTTTTTCATTTCCTGGATATATTTTATTATTTCTCTTAACTTCTTTTCTTTTTCTTTGATTTTATTGGTAAATATTAATAAAGTACGAATCCATCCAAAGAGTACAATCAATGGTATTAGGTGAAATCACGTTTGCGCATTCATCACCTCAATCACTCCCATAGCATTTTCATTATTCCAATAGTAATAATAAACAAAAAACAAACAAAAATCATCACCTCTCAATCTCTCTATGCCTTGCCTGACATACATAGATGGTATTCTTTTTCTTTCTCTCTAGTATATTTGTATTTATATTTTGTAAAAAGAGTCTTATATATGCAATATCAACCATATTCATGTGTTACATGAGGATTTACTATCTTGTACAGTCCTATGTTACAGTTTTTAGCTTTCCTTCTAGTAATATAGATGACCTTAGACTTCCTTTTCAGCCACTATCATACCCGAACCATAGCACTGATAGTTACAAACACCATGATATGATTTAACCATTTCTATTTATTTTCAAAGACTTACTAAGAACATTTTTACCAATTCTGCACAGATTATCCCTCCGCTTTCCATTCTCTATCCTCCTTCCATTTTCTGGTGACCTATATTTATTAACTCCATGAGTTTACACAGTATATTTAGTTCATAATAGCAAAATCATACAGTATTTTTTCTTTTGTGTCTGACTTTCTACACACAACATAATGTCCTCCATACATACATGTTGTCATATTCTTCATGACTTCATTTCTTCTTACTGCTGCATAATATTCCATTGTGTGTATACACCACAATTTGTCTATCCATTCTTCAGTTGATGAACACCAGCATTGTTTCCAACATTTGGCAATCAAGAATAATGCTGCTATGAACACTGGTGTGCAGATGTCTGTTTGTGTCTCTGCTCTCAGTTCTTCTGAGTATTTACCTAGTAATGGTATTGCTGGGTCACATGGCAAGTCTATATTCAACTTTCTTAGGAACTGCCAAACAGTCCTCCACAGTGGCTGTACCATTCTACATTCCCACCAAAAGTGAATAAGCATTCCTATCTCTTCATATCCTCTCTAACATTTACAGTTTTCCAACATTTTAATAGTGGCCAGTATAATAGTTGTGAAACAATATCTCACTGTTGTTTTGATTTGCATTTCCCTAATCACTAGTGATGTTGCACATTTATCATGTGTTTCCTTGTCATTTGCATTTCTTCTTTGTACAATTGTCTTTTCAGGTCTTTTGCCCATTTTTTAAGTGGGTAGTTTGTTTTTTCATTGTTGAGTTGAAGTATCTCTTTATATATCATGGATATTAAACCTTTATTGGATGTGTGATTGCCAAATATTTTCTCCCATTGAGTTGGCTGCCTTTTCAGCCTTTTGACAAATAATTTGAGGTGCAAAAGTGTTTAATTTTGAGGAGGTCCCATTTATCTATATTTTTTTCTTGTGTTGCTTGTGCTTTGGGTGTAACTCTAAGAAACTACCACCTACCAAGATCTTGAAGACATTTTTCTACACTTTTTCTTCTAGGATTTTTATTGTTGATGCTTTTATAATTAGGCCCTTGATTTATTTTGAGTTAGTTTTTCTATAAGGTGTAAGATAAGGGTCTTCTTTCTTTCTTTTAGATATTGCTATCCAGATCTCCCAGCACCATTTGTTGAATAGACTGTTTTGGCCCAGCTGAGAGGGCTTGACTGCCTTGTCAAAAATCACTTGGCTTTAGATGTGAGAGTCTATTTCTAGGTTCTCAATTCAGTTCCATTGGTCAATCTATCTTTATGCCAGTACCATGCTGCTTTTACCACTGTAGCTAGGTAATATGTTTTAAAATCCAGAAGTGAGAGTCCTCCAACTTAGTTCTTCTTTTTTAAGATTTTTGGCTATTTGGGGCCTCTTGCCCTTCCAAATAAATTTGATATTGATTTTTCCACTTCTGCAAAAAACTCTGTTGGGCTTTTTATTGGGATTGCATTGAATCTATACATCCATTTGGGTAGAATTGACATCTTAATGATATTTAGTCTTCCAATCCATGAACATGGAATGTCCTTCCATTTATTTAAGTCTTCAGTTTCTTTCAGCAATGTTTTGTAGTTTTCTGAATACAAGTCCTTTGTTTCCTTGGCTTATTCCTAAATATTTGATGGTTTTATTTGCTATTGTAAATGGAATTTTTTTCCTGATTTCTTCCTCAGATTGTGCATCAGTAGTTAATAGAATCACTATTGATTTTTATGTATTAATCTTGTATCCCACCAGTTTGCTGACCTTGTTTATTAGTTCTAGTAGCTTTGTTGTGAAATTTTCAGGCAATTCTAGATTTAGGATCATGTCATCAGCAAATAGTGAACATTTTACTTCTTCCTTTCCTATTTGGGTGCCTTTTATTTATCTAGCCTAATTGCTCTAGCACAATATTGAATAACAATGGTGACAGTCGGCATCTTTGTCTTGTTCCTGATCTCAGTGGGAAAGCTTTTAGTCTTTCACCATTGAGTACAATGCTAGCTGTGGATTTTTCGCATATGCACTTTACCATATTGAGAAAGTTTCCTTTAATTCCTATATTTTGGAGTGTTTTTATCAAGAAAGGGTGCTGTATTTTGTCAAATTCCTTTTCTGCATCAATCAAGAGGATAATGTGATTTTTCTTCTTCAATTTATCGATGTGGTTTATTACACTAATTGATTTTCTTGTGTTGAACCACCCTTGCATACTGGAATAAAACCCACTTGATCATGGTGTATAATTTTTTTAATGTGCTTTTGGATTTTCTTTGCCAGTATTTTGATGATGATTTTTGCATCAATATTCAGGAGATGCTGGCTTCATAGAAATAGTTTGGTAGCATTCTTTCCTGTTTAATTTTTTGGAAGAGCTTGAGCAAGGTTGATATTAGATTGTCTTTGAACGATTGGTAAAATTCACCTGTGAAGCCATCTGGTCCCAGGCTTTTCATCTTTGGGAGGTTTTTGATGACTGTGTCAATCTCTTCACTTCTGATTGGTCTGCCGAGGTCTTCTGTTTCTTCTATGGTGAGTGTAGGTAGTTTGTGTGTTTCTAGGGATTTGTCCATCTCCTGTACATTGTCTACTTTTTTTTTTTTTTT
>JAQZBX010023757.1:0-30617 GCA_029593785.1 Cabassous unicinctus
TATTTCTTCATATCTCTCTGATTTACCATATTCACACTTGTTCTTTCCAAGAACACAATTCTAATAAAGGATGGAAGAGTAATAATACATCATCTTAAAAAAAAAATCACCGATATTATTTCTTTTGCATGTCATTTTGTAGAAATAGTAGTTACTATCCTATATCAACCATCAGGTGTATTTCCAAAACCAGCACTTTTCACTATCATTTCACCCACTTTGTAGATTATTTTTTTATATAATTTTTTTTTATTTTGTAAAAGATATTTAGATTATATAAATGTTATACAAAAATTGTAGGGATTCCCATATGCTCCACCTCCCACTCCTCCCACAACCTCCCACGTAAACATTCTTCATTGTGTGGCACATAAACTCCAATAGATATACACATCTTGGGGCTTTGCCACTAAGCATGTAAGCATGGGCCATAGTTCACATTGTAGACTACACTCTCACACGCAGTTCTGTATGTTATATAAAATGGACTATATCTGTCATTGCAATGTCACTCAGGATAATTCCCAAGTCATGAAAAAGCCCCTGTATTAAAACTGCTTTTCCCTTTCCTGGCCCCTAAACCATCCAGTGGCCACTGACTCCACATTAATGTTGTAATTATTTCCACTGTGTGAATCACAATATGTCTATAACAGAGTACCAGTAAGTCCACTCTAGACCATAGCTCTTCCCCGAATCCTGAGGAGTCTGAGATGGTGATGTCCACACCACCTCCAAGTGAAAGGGGGCTTATATCTCATGGATAAGATGGATGGGATTATCCTGCATGCAGCTGCAGACTCTCCATTCCCTGGGAAGGCTGTTGTCCATCATAATCTCTCCACCAGTTGTCCAGGGTGAGTCCATTGAGCTCTAGGGTAGAAGTTGCAGATCCAACAAGATTCAGGGCCAAGCTTGCACATGGACAGCCCAAAGACTATGGTCTCTGGAAGTTCACCTACAAACTCCAGCAGCACATATAGGTTTCAATAGAAGGGACAGATGGACCATGTGCAGGGAAGACATATTTGGGTCCAACTCTATCCCTTTCAGGAGCAAAGATTGCAAAGTAGGTCACACTGAAAAGGAACAAAAGTATGGTGCTATCAGCCCTGTAGTAGGACCTGGGTGTCTCCAGAGCCCTCAGGAGGCCCTCTGTTTGGGGTGTATCCACATTGGAAGCCTATGAGGCTCTATTGATTTGTTCATAAGTTTTACCTCTGGGATGACCTCAGGACTCACTTTGAAGTCTCTCAGCCATATAAACTCATTTGTCTTTACCTTTCACCCCTTTTATTTGAGTTTTTTTTCCAGTTGTATTGCCCGTTGGTGCTTGTTAGTAATCCTTCTTTGCCAGGGAGGCTCATCCCCAGGATTCATGCACCATGCTGAGAGGAAGGTAATGCATTCAGATGCTGAGATTGACTTAGAGAAATTCCACATTAGAGCAACAAAGAAGCTCTCAGGAGGCAAACCTTAGGCACACCATAACAATAGGCTAAGTTTCAATTTCAAGAGCCAAGATTCGTGAGGCTAGTCATTGATAACAACAGCCCATCAGTGAATCTTCCTCCTTTGCCAGACACTGCCCCTTAAACTTGGGGGCATTTTGCTACTCCCTTGGAGAATATGGCAGAGCTGTCCAGAATGGAAATTCAGTATTCTCTCATTTATTGAATGATTCTCCACCCACTGTGACCATACCCCGTGAGCATTTGAACAATTTTATATACCTTTTATGTATGTTCAGGTGAACTTCTTTCCATGCAACCCCCATCCCAGCATGCCCAAGCACGTTCCTCTCCCAACCAAGTTGTAACCCTTCTGTGATCCAAAGCTTCTTTAAAGATGAAGCCAATACAATAGCCAAATACAATTAATAGGAAAGTGAAATAATAATGATGTTTAAATGTAGGAGATAAAATATATGAAAAATTTTTAAAAAACTAAAAATAAAATAAAATTAAGGGTTTGGGTTATTAAAAAATTTGTTTTAAATTAAAAAAATTTTTTTGACTTTTTGTCTTTTATCACTGCACTGTCTGGGCTCCAGTCTGTACCATGGCACCTTCCCCCCTCACTCCCCAGTGTCTCACTATTTTTCAATTAATTTTCAATGAAGTTTTAGGTCACAGCAAAGTCACACACCAAATACAAGGCACTCTCATATACACAAACTCCTCTGCCTTTCCTCACCCCATATTTAAACCTTTTTGTATGTGGATTATAGCATTATTATAACTGATATACAGATAGTGAAACATAGCTACTAAGCATTGTCAATGGTTTACATTTTGGATCATACACTTTTATAAATTTTTTGTTATTTACCATGTCTTGTGTCCATCACTGTTAGGTATTGAGAAACATTTCCATTGACCACTAAATACCCTTTGCTTGATATATTCTGGTCCTCCCTCCCCATCCCCCTGGGTCCCATAAAATCCCCCTGGCTTGACTCATTGGATGACATGTTTCATAGTTACATACAAGAGTTCTTGAAACACTGGTTTGTCCTCCACTATTACGATCTGCACTTGCTCTTCGGAGATGCCCACCTGTCTATTTCTGCTCTCCCCTCAGTATCCTGGGTATTCTAACACACCCTTTCCAAAATACCCACCTGTCAACCCAAAACCAGTATCTCACTACCCCCCTGTCTTATCCCTTAAAACCCACCTATACTCTATCACTTTACCCTAGGTTAAGTCCATATGGGTGATGGCTCACAAATTTCTCTCTGCATCCTCTTTCTTGTACACCTATCTTTCAGACAAGAGTTCTCAGAGACTGCTCAATTTCCTTAAATCATATCAGTGAGATCATATACTGTTCATCCTTCAATACCTGGCTTGCTTCACTCAACATAAGGTCGTCCAGATTCATCCATGTTATCCTATGTGTTAGCACTTTATTCCTTCTTACAGCTGAGTAATATTCCATTGTATGTATGTACCACATTTTGTTTATCCATTCTTCTGTTGAATGGGTTGATTACAACTTTTGGCAATAGTGAGCAATGCTGCTATAATATTGGTGTGCATATATGTTTTCATATCTTTGCTTTCAGTTCTTCTGGGTATATACCCAGCAGTGGAAGCACTGGATCATATGGAAGGTCTATAGTTAGCTTTTTTAGGAACTGCCAAACTGTCCTCCACAGTGGCTGGATTATTCCACAATTCCACCATCAGTGGGTGAGGGTTCCCATTCCTCCACATCCTCTCCAACACTTAGATTCTGCTGTTTTTTTAATATCTGCCATTTTAATGGCTGTAAGATGGTATCTCAATGTAGTTTTGATTTGCATTTCTCTAACAGCTAGAGATGTCAAGCATTTTTTCATGTGCTTTTTAGCCATTTGTATTTCTTCCTTGGAGAAGTGTCTTTTCAGGTCACTTGCCTATTTTTAAAATAGGTTGTTAATCTTTTTATTTTCGAATTGTAGGATTTCTTTTCATATGCAGGATATTAGGCTCCTATCAGATATATGGTTGACAAATATTTTCTCCCATTGGGTAGGCTGTTTTTTTTTTTTATTTTCTTGATAATGTCCTTTGAGATGCAAAAGTTTTTAATTTTGAGAAGACCCCATTTACCTATTTTTCTTGTTTTTCTCATGCTTTGAGTGTGAAGTTCATGAAACCATTTCCTATTACAAGATCCTGTAGAGCTTCCCTATATTATCTTCCAAGGTCTTTCTGGTCTTGGCTAATATATTTATATATTTGATCCATCTTGAATTGATTTTTGTTTAAGGTGTGAGAGAGTGTTCCTCTCTCATTATTCTGCATATGAAATTCCATTTCTTCATGCACCACTTGTTGAAGAGGCCATTCTTTCCCAACAGAGTGCAGTTGGTGGCCTTGTTGAATATCAGATGACTGTATATATTAGGATTTATATCAGGACTCTCAATTCAGTTCCAATTCTCAATGTGTGTATCCTTGTGCCAATACCATGCGGTTTTCACTGCTGTAGTTTTGTAGTATGTTTTAAAGTCAGGTAGTATGATACCTCCAACTGAATTTTTCTTTTTCAATATGTCTTTGGTGATTTGGGGCCTCTTCCAAATAAAATTTGTGGCTAGTTTTTCCAATTCCTTAAAAAATACAGTGTTGATTTTTCTGGGGATTGCATTAATTCTGTAGATTAGTTTGGGTAAGATAGACATCTTGATGAGGTTGTCTTCCTATCCATGAACAGGGAATATTCTTCCATTTACTTAAGTCTTCTTTGATTTCCTTTAACAGACTTGTGTAGTTTTCTTTATATACATCCTTTACAGGTTAGTTAAATTTATACCTACTTATTTGATTCTTTTAGTTACTATTGTAAAGGATATATTTTTTCTTGATTTCCTCCTCAGATTACTCATTATTGGTGTACAGAAACGTTACTGCTTTTTGAGCATTGGTCTTATAGCCTGTGACAATACAGAACTCCTTTATAAATTTTAGAAGCTTCCTTGTAGATTTCTCAGTACTTTCTACGTATAGGATCAAGTCATCTGCAAATAATGAAATGTTTACTTCTTCTTTTGCAAGTTGGATGCCTTTTATATCTTTTTCTTGTCTCAGTGCTCGAGCAAGAACTTCTAAGACAATGTTAAATAGGAGTGGTGATAGTGTGCATCCTTGTCTTGTTCCCAATCTCAGAGGGAAGGCTGTCAGCCTTCACCATTGAAGGTGATGTTAGCTTTGGGGTTTTCATATATACCCTTTATCAAGTTCAAAAAGTTTCTTTCTATTCCTATCTTTTGCAGTGTTTTTATCAGGAAAGAGTGCTGTATTTTGTCTAATGCTTTTTCTGCATCTATAGAGATGGTTATGTGATTTTTTCCTTCAATCTATTTCTGTGTGTTATTACATTGATTGATTTTCTTATGTTGAACCATCCTTGCATACCTGTGATGAAGCCACTTGATCATGGTGTATAGTTCCTTTAATATGTTGTTGAATGTGATTAACAAGTATTTTTTTGAGGATTTTAGCTTCTAGGTTCATTAGAGGATTTGGTCTGTAATTTTCCTTTCTTGTGGTATCTTTGTTTGACATTGGTATTAGGGTAATGTTGGCATCGTAGAATGAGTTAGGCAATCTCCTTCTATTCTTTGGAAGAGCTTAAGCAGAATTGGTGTTACCACTTTCCAGAATGTTTGGTAGAATTCACCTGTGCAGCCATCTGGTCCTGGGCTCTTCTTAGTTGTGAGGTTTTTGGTGACTGAGTCTGTCTCTTTACTTGTAATTGGACTGTTGAGTTCATCAATTTCATCTTTTGTCAATGTAGGCTGTTTGTGAGTTTCCAGGAATTTGCACATTTCCTTTAAATTATCATTCTTATTGGCATATAAAATTTCAAATTATCCTCTTATGTTACTCTTTATTTCTGTGGAGTCAGTGGGGATTTCCCCTTCCCTCATTTCTTATTTTGTGTAATTGCATCTACTCTCTCTTTTCAATATTAGTCTGGCTAGGGTTTGTTAATTTTTTTTTTTTATCTTCCTGAAGAACCAGCTTTTGTTTTTTTTTATTTTTTCTAGAGCTTTATTATTTTATATGTCAGTTTGTTCTTCTCTAATCTTTGTTATTTCCTTCTTCTACTTCCTTTGGGATTAATTTGTTGCTGTTTTTCCAATTCCTCCAGGTGTGGAGTTAGGTCTTCAATTTTCGTGCCTTCTTCTTTTTTAATATATGCATTTATGGCTATGAATTCCCCTTCAGTACAGCTTTGACTACATCCTATAATTTTTGATATGTTGTGTTGTCATTTTCATTCAATTTGAGGTAGTTACTCATTTCTTTTGAGATTTCCTCCTTGACCCAGTGTTTCTCTAAGCGTAGGTTGTTTAGTTTCCATATCTTTGCAACTAATCAGGTTCTCAGGCCCTTAGTGATTTCCATTTTCATTCCATTGTGTTCAGAGAAAGTACTTTGTATAATCTCAATCTTTGTGAATTCATTGAGATTTGTTCTGTGGCCTAGCAAGTGGTCTATCTTGGAGTATGATCCATGTGCACTTGGGAATAATGTATATCCCACTCTATTTGGTTGTGGCATTCTGTACATGTCTAATTAGGTTCAGGTCCTCTAATGTATTACTCAGAGTCTTTGTTTCTTTATTGATTCTCTGTTTAGTTGTTCTATCTAATGCTGATAATGGTGTATTAAAGTGCCCCACTATAAGGGTAGAGGCATTTATTTCTTCATCTAGTTTTTTCAGTGTTTGTCTAATGTATTTTGAGGCACCAAGATTTGTTGCATTTATATTTATTATTGTTCCCTCTTCTTGGAAGATTACCTCTTTTACTAATATACAGTGTCCATCTTTGTCTCTTACATTAGTTTTGCATTTAAAGTCTATTTTGTCCGATATTAGGATAGCTACTACTACCCTTTTTTGATTATTGTTTGCTTGTAAAAGTGTTTTCCAGCCATTCACTTCCAGCCTCCTTGAATCTCTGTGTCTATGGTAGGTTTCTTGTAGACAACATGTAGACGGGTGATATTTCCTTATCCATTCTGCCAGTCTGTGTCTCTTGACTGTTGAATTTTATCCATTAACATTCAGTATTATTACTCTCAATGAATTTCTTACATCAGCCAAATTTTCTTTGGGTTTATGTATGTCATATGTCGTTTTTATTTCTCTTTTCATCTTTTTAGTTGTTCTTACACGCTCCTCCAACTCTGTCTCTCCTGTATTTTCCTTTCAACCTGTAGAACTTCCTTTAGTAATTCTTGAAGTGCAGGTTTCTTATTGGCATATTCTCTTAATTTCTGTTTATCTGTGAATATTTTGAACTCTCCATTATTTTTGAATTCTAGCTTTGCTGGATAGAGAATTACTGGCTGGAAGTTTTTTCTTTTAGTGCCTTGACTATGTCATACCACTCTCTTTTTGCCTCCATGGTTTCAGATAAGAAATCAGTGCTTAATCTTATTGTGTTTCCCTTGTATGTGATGATTGTCTTTTCTCTTCCTTCCTTGATTATTTTCTCTTTGTCTTGAGCATTGTACATTTTGACAAATATATGTCTTGGAGTAGGCCTGTTGAGATGTATACTATTTGTGGAGTGCTGTGCTTCCTGGATCTACACATCCATCTCTCTCAGTAGGGTTGGGAAGTTTTCAGGCATTATTTCCTTCAACACTCCTTCTGTTCCCTTTCACTTCTCTTATCCTTCTGGAATGCCTATAATGCACATGTTTATGCAGTTTGTATTGTCAGATAAATTCCTAAGTACCAGCTGGATTTTTTCTACCTTTTTATCTATCTGTTCTTCTATCTGTTTGATTTCAGATGTACTATCTTCCACCTCACTAATTCTTACTTCTGCCTGTTCAAATCTGCTGTTATGTGAATCCAGCGTCTCTTTGAGTTCTTGGATGGTGCCATTCATCACCATCATATCTGTTATCTTTTTATGTATGTTTACAATTTCTTCAGTATGTTCTCCCAGTGTCTTCTTAATATCCTTAATCTATTCCTTTTGTTCATTAATTTGGTCCATGATATTTGTTTGGACATATTTGATTAGTTGTTCAATGTTCTGCATCTCTTCCTGGTTTTTAGTTTCATCATTGGAATTGTCCATGTCTTCCTGTTTCTCAGTATGGTTTGTAATAGTTTGTTGCTCTCTGGTCATCATTTTATCTTGATGGATTTATTCAGTTGATTAGGTTCTCTCTTTGCTCTAGAGTTTTATTTAGCTGGTGGTTCTGTCTCTGTGTTAAATTTTCTCTTTGACACTTTGTTCTTCTTGTATTTCCTTGAGTTTTTCTATGTTCCCTTGAAGGAAAAAATATTAGAGCCACAGGAATTGAAAGAGGTAAGAATGGAAAAAGGATAATAGTAATATTGATAAAAATTAGAATAGTGGCTGTATCAGATTTAGTGAAATGAATACTTAACTCATGTAGGCAGTGTAGAGTAATAGAGGAAAAAACTGGAGTACTTATAATGTAATGGGAAAACAAATAAAGAAAAACATATAGAATGACTTAATAGGCCAGAATGATGAGGAGAGATGGAAAGGAAAAAGTTAATAATAATAATAATAATAAAAAGAAAACAGAACAGACAAGATAGAAATTGGCAGCCATGAAGTTGGGGACTAATGAAAAAAGGTAAATGTAAGAGTCACAATGGAAAGCAGAAGGTGGAAAGATGAAGGAAGGAAAAGAAATAGTGTTGTTTGACAAAATCAATATACACAGAGAATGGAAAATCACGGAAGAAGCAGCACAGCAAAGTAGAAACAAGGTAATAACACCTAATTTTTAAAAAAGTGGGGGTGGGGAAGAAAGAGGAAAGAAAAGCAAGAAACAAACAAAGAACAACCAAACAAACACACAAGCATGCAGTCAAATAAAGCTAAGGAAGAACAGCATTCCTTCTTGGACCCTTGTGGAGCCTCTCAGCCTGCGTTCGTCAATCAATAACCCTACATCCTTCTCTCTGCAGGTTTTCAGGCAGATTGTAGTGATTAAATTAAGTTAAAAAAATATTTTTTGAAGAAATAAGGGACCCAAAAGAAGTCCTCTTCTGCACCATCCCCTCCACAGAAGGGACCCTAAATAGGCTCGTGGAAACTTATCAAACACTTCCCAATGCCTGCCACCCCCCAGGGGAGCTGAGACTCTGACACTCAGTGTGGAATTATAAAACTGGCTGTCTCCAACCCCTGAGCCAAGCCTCTGTGTCCCATGGCTGTCAGGTAAATCAGGCTTCCTCAGCAGATTTGCCTGTCCCCTCATCCCAGAACCACTTCTAGCTGGCTGGTTTGCTACCAAAAAGCTGCAAGGGGGTCCAGGCAGCCAAACCAACAGAAAAAACACCTCTCACCCTTTTCCAGGACCCTCCCACTCTCAGACAGTGCTCCCTCTCACTGGGTTACTGGGTTACTGGGACAGTGGGGCTTAGCCATCTGCGCCCACGATATCTAGGTCGGAAAAATCTTACAATTTTATATTGAGCAGTACACCTAGCTGTCCAGCTCCCTCCGGATCAATGTCTCCAAGGTTCTTGCTCTGCATGCTCCCAGAAGAGACCACCTGGTTAGCATCCTGTCCCCAAACAGCCATCTTATGTGAGAAAAATTGTAAGTGCCCACCTAAATCAACACCAACTTCTGCCTTTCTCTCCAATAATATTTTAAGTTAAATCAAACTCAGATCTTTTAACTTTGTTAAATATGTGGTAGTAAAATTTGCCCAAGAAAAATTAAAATCTTATAAGGGGGAACACCCATGTTCTCTTTCTTTTTTATGTTTTCATTTCAAAAAGGTGTTTAGATTACATAAATGTTACACAAAAATATAGGAGATGCCCATATGCCCCAATTCCCACACCTCCCACAGTCTCCCACATTAAAACCATCCCTCACTAGTATGGTACATTTGTTACAATTGATGAAAACATTTTAGAAGCATTGCCTGCAACCATGGATCATAGTTCACATTGCAATTTACACTCTCTCCCACTCAATTATGCAGGCTATGGCAACACATGCAATGGCCAATATCAGTCATTGCAATGACATTCCAGAAAATTACCAAGTCCCCAAAATGCCCCCACATTTCACCTGCATTTTCCTCTCTCTGCCCTCAAATCCTCCACTGGCCACTGCCTCCACATGAATGATATAGTTTTTTCCATTGCTAAAATCACATGTCCATAGTAGAATAACAGTTTGTCCACTTAGTCCATAGTTCACGCTCAATCCTGAGGACCCTAGGATGGTGCTGCCCAATCTACCTCTAACTGAGAGAAGGCTTTGACTCAATGGGCCAGATGGATGGGACTCTCTTCCTTGCAGTTGTAGTCTCTCTCATTCCTTGGGATGGTCATTGTCCATCATCATCAACTTTTTAGTTGTCCTGGTTGAGCCAAATGAACTGGATAGTAGGTATTGCAACTCCAATTAATTTCAGGAGAAATGGCAGATGGAGAGCCCAGAGACTAAAATCTCTTGGACATACACCTACCAACTCCAGCACCAAGTATAGGTTCAAATAAAAGGGACAGAAGAGGCACGTGTAGAGATTGTCACAACTGATTCCAACTATCATATTTGGGAGCAAAAACTCCAAAGTAGGGCCACTGGCAAGGCACCAAACTCTGGAGCTATCTGCAATGACCATAGGTCCTGGGTGTCTCCAGAGTCCTCAGGATCCCCACTATTTGGGGTAGCATCTACCTTGAATGTTTGGGACATCCTGCTGAGACTTGCTTAAGTGTAAACTCTCTGATGACCTCCGAATCACTTTGCAGTCTCTTAGCTATATATACTCATTTGTCTTTATGTTTTCCCTCTTTTATTCAAGGTCTTTTTCCAGTTGTATCACCAGGCAGTGCTCGATATTAATCTTTCAGTGCCAAGGAGGCTCATTCCTGGGAGTCATGTCCCATGCTGGGGGGAATGCAATGCATTTATATGCTGAGAGTGGCTCAGAGTGAGACCACATTTGAGCAACAAGGATGCTCTCGAAAGGCAACTCTTAGGCACTCTCCAACACTAGGCCAAATTGCAAATTCAACAGCAAAAGCCTCACAAACATGGTCATCAACATCAAGGGCCCATCAATGGGCCCTTGATGCATTTTCAAACTTCTCAAATGTCCTTCTATTAGAATTACAGCTCAGTATTTGGATATTTAGCTCTTTTTTGAATGAAGGCAGTTTTCTCAGTTTGCACAGAATACACTTAGGTAGATTGCAATGTTTTGCGTGTTGTTTTCTTTTTTTAATTAATGTAAACCAATGTTCCTACTATTCTATTATCCTGGGAACACTGAGGCACATAAAATTTTTGGAAAATACTTCGTTCAATGTACTATGCTATTGATATAAGAAGAATGAAGCTTAGTAAGATCTGATGTTTTTATGATAACTTAGGGATTGGTGGCAGAAATAAAAGAAATATAATCATTAATTAATCTGACACAAAGCAGTAATACTACTGATATATTTTCCTTTATTTCTCCATATGCTTAGCTCTTGTCTGTAATTGTACATTTACATCTATACAACACCTTCATACTGATGAACTAACAGGATCAAATTCTAAAGGTATATAGGGAAAGTTCTCAATCCCTACCACCTAGCCAGTGATGTGAAAGTTGTCAGAACTGTGAGCCCATATATTTTCATCATACTAGACTGCCTCCATTTCTGAGATGCATTGAATGTATAAAAAGTGATACAGATGTTCAGAACTGGGAGACTGATAGTCTATATGCTCTGGACTTAATTAAATATGGGGAGTGAGTGGTAATTCTCTTAGCACATTTTGTTTATCCATTCATCACTTGATGGACAAGTGGGTTGATTCAATATTTTAGTAATTATGGATAATGTTGCTATTGAACATCAGTGTGCAAATGTCATATCGTGTGTGCTTTCAGTTCTTCTGAATATATTCCTAATAACGAGATTGCTTGATCATATGGAAGTTCTATATTCAGCTTCCTGAAGTACTGTCAAACTGTCTTCCATGGAGGCTGTACCATTCTGCTGTCCAACCAATAGTAAAAGAGCTTTTCTGTTTCTCCACATTCTTTCCAGCACTTCTAGTTTACTGTTTTATTACATAAAAATTCTATAAATTCTGAAATTGTATTTTTCTATAATTTTAATCTGCATTTCCCTAATACTTAATGGTGTAGAGTAGTTTTTCATTTGCTTTTGGGCCATTTGTAATTCGTTTTTGAATTATTTATTCAAGTCTTTTGAACACTTTTAGTTGGGTTGCTTTTCTTTTTGTTGAGTTGTATGATCTCTTTTTATAACATAGATATCAATCATTTATTAGATATGTGTTTTCCAAATATTTTCTTCCATTGAGGAGGCTGATTTTTTACTTTCTTGACAAAGTCTTTTGATGAATAAAAGTGTTTAATTTTCAAGAAGTCCGTTTATCTACTTTTATTTTGTGTTTGTTTTTGGTTGTAATTTTTAAGAAACTACTGCCCATCACAAGATATTGAGGTTGTTTCTCTACATTTTCTTCTATGGTTCCAGCTTTGATATTTATGTTCTTGATATATTTGAGTAAATTTTATTATAATTTTTTAAATAAGGGTGTTCTTTCTTTCCTTTAAATATCCAGTTCCGGAACACCATTAACTGAATAGGTAGTTCTGATCCAGTTGGGTATGTTTAACAACCTTGTCAAAAATCATTCGACTAACTTGTCACACTGTAGAGTATTAAATTTAAGGTAAGGTCCACCTCCAGGATACCAAACTCCTGAGCTGCCATCCTTGCCTATAGTGTCTGGATGTCTCTAGAACCCTCAGGAAGCCCCAAAACTTGAGACAATACTTACTGTGGCAGTCAATGAGATCCTGCTGAGACATGCATAATCATAACCTTTTTAATGACCTGCATTCATTTGTGTTTTCCCTACACATGGTTCTTCTGCCACTTCTATTTTAACCTATAGTTAGTACTATACTTGATAGTTGTATGTCCAAGAGACTTAGATCTTTGTTCCAGCCTTGTGCAAGTTGGGCCTTGAATTACAGCAGAGTTGCAAAACCTAATCTCCTGTTCATTAGACTCATCTAGGAGAACTAACAAGGTGATGATGATGGACAGTACCCATTCCAAGGAATCAAGAGTCTGTAAGTGTAAGAAAAATAATCCCATCTATCTGCCACATGGGATCTAAGGCCCCTGTCAATTAAAGGCCACTTCTAGCCACAGAGTTGAGCAACCCACAGTTTTCCCTTAGACTTTTTGTCTCTTTACTCTGTGTCCTCCTGGACGATGCCCTGCAGCCTCTTGCTCTGTGGATTCCCAAAACAGCTTACTCAGGTAGCTTTTGGCCCTACTCTGTGGTTTTTTTAAAAAGAGCTAAGCAGTCCCTATGTACATTGATCCATTTTCCTGGAACCTGTTTTTCCTTTTAACCTGCAGAAATTATTTAGTAATTATTGTAGGGCATTTCCAAATCACTGCCTTCTCACCTACATGGTTTCTGTAAGTGATGAATCAAGTTTCTCTTGTTACTTTCAGAATTCTCTTCATCTTTGGTATTTGACATTATGTGTATCTGTGAAGGTCTATTAGGATTTATTCCATTTGGAGTACTTTACACTTCTTATACATGCATATTTATGTCTTTCATAAGAGTTGGGAAAATTTGGCGATTATTTTCTCAGTTATTCTTTCTGCACCTTTTCCATTCTCTTCTGCTTCTGTGAAACCCAAGATGCATATGTTTGTGTGGTTTATGCTGTTACTCAAATCCTTGAGACACTGCTACATTTCTTCCATTCTTTTCTCTGTTTTTCTGACTTCATGATTTCGAGTGTACTGTCTTCTAGTTCATTATTTCTTTCTTCTGCCTATTCAAAACTGCTGTTTTATGGCTATAGGGTACATGTAATCTCTACTAGTGTTCCTTTCATTTCCATAGTTTCTATTATTTTTCTTTGTACACTTTGAAATTATTCTTTATGCCCACACTGTGTCTTCTTAATATCCTTTATCCTTTTATGTTTTTTTTTACCTTTTTCTCCTTGAATTGATTTATGAGATTTGTTTTAATTTCTTTGATTAGTTCCAAGCTCTGTATCTCCTCCAAAGTTTTAATTCGTTCCATTTACTGAGGCATTTCTTACTGTTTCTTAGTGTGGCGTGTAATTTTTTGCCAATTATTTTTAAGTGTTATCTCTGAAGATCATACCCTTCTTTTTGTCTAGGATTTCATTGTTGATTGGCTTTGTGTTAAGGCTCTTCTTTAATGCTTGGTCCAACTTTTATGGATGTTAGAATAGCCCAAGTTTAACTGATTAGTTATTTTTATCTCTTTTTCATCTTATTCTTACCCAAAATATATAACACAATTTTTCAGATTGCAGTTTATATGTAATTGTTTCACCATCTGGAGAAAACATCCTTTCCTTTTTTTCTGCTCCACACCTTTTGATCTGTTCCATTTGTTTTTTCTGCAGAATTTTCTCCCCTGCTCTTATGATTTCTTTAAATTCTCTACCTAATTCAATGCCCCATTTTCATTACACTTTTAAATTATGGGAACCTGCTCTCTTACAGTAGTTTAGTTTAACCCCATTTTTGTCTTTATACGGTTTTGTTTTTTTTCTCTGATTTCTTCCCTCTTTTATTATCCTGCCCCTGAGAGCCAAATGGGTTTGATCGTATAAGGTGTGTCACTCTAGAAAATTCCTATTTCAGTTTAAGTGGACCAGATCTGAGTGTCTGGATAGAATGAGTGCACCATTTGTCACCCTTTACCATTGTCTCTTTCTCTACAACCTCCAAGGCAACTTTTTAATGCAACATTTCTCAGTGTGTTGTGTCCTACCCTGGGTCTCAGTGTATTTGTTTCTCTGTTCCTGGATATGCATGATATTCTAACTTACTACAGTAAGTGACTTTATTATTAGTCCCCACTCGGACATGAGAGAGATTTGAGCCATTGTCTCTACTCAACACCGAAGTTCTACAAGATTAAGTTAGCAAAAGGCAAAAATGTAGTCATATTGGGATAGAAATTTCATACCTGATTTTTTCTCTTTATTCAATGCAGCATTTGTGGATTCCTTCTCCATTTTCTATTGCTTTCCAGAGTTCTAAACAAGTAGGATTTCTCTTTTAAATCAATGAATCCCTGGGGAGGTTTTGTCAGGAGTTGTCTTACATTGCCATGTGGATCTCTACCTCATTTTTGAAAGAAAATCTCACTGGTTACAAAATTCTTCGGTGGAAGTTGTTTTCTTTCAGCACTTTAAGAATTTTTACCCACTGTATTCTTTCTTCCATGGTTTCTGATGAGTTATCAGCACTCAAAATAATTGGGGCTCCCTTGTTCATAGCATGTTGCTTTTATTTTGCAGCTTTCAGAACACTTTCTTTGCCCTTTGCATTCAGTAGTGTGATCAATATATCAAGGAAAGTATTTTCTTCAAATTTATCTGGAGTGGTGTTATCTAGGTTTCATGACAGATCCTAGTCATGTCTTCAGATAGGTTTGGAAAATTATATGTCCATACAATTTTTCAAAGTATATTCGTATAATGCTCTTTTTTCCTGCATAATCCATGGTATTCCCTCTCTCATTTTTATTTATTCACATCGTCCCTCTTTTTGTCTTTGATAATCTAACTAACAGTTTATCAATTTTATTAATCTTCTGAAAGAATCACCTTTTGGTTTTGTTTATTTTTTCTGGTGTTTTTTATTCTCAATTTCATTTCGTTCTCCTCTAATCTTTGTTATTTCTTTCTTTCTGCTTGCATTGAGATTAGTTTGTTCTTTTTTCTAGTTCTTCCAAGTGTGCTGTCTTGTCTTTGATTTTAGCTCTTTCTTTTTTTTAACATAAGCATTTATGGTTATAAATACTCTATCAGCATTGCTTCAGCTGAATATCATATGTTATGATATGTTGTGTTCTCATTTTCCTTCATTTCAAATAGTTACTGATTTCCTTTGCAATTTCCTCCTTGATTGTTTAAGGGTGTATTGTTTAACATTCATATCTTTATGCCTATTATCTCTCTCTGCTGCTTTTTAATTTCCCACTTCACTCCGTTGTTGTCAGAGAAACTTCTTTGTACAATTTAAAGTTTTCTAAATTCATTAAGACATCTTCTGTGAACTTGCATGTGGTCTGTCTTGGAAAATGATCCATGTGCACTCAAGAAGCAAGTTTATCCTCCTGTATTTTGATGTAATGTTCTTTATATGTTTATTAGGTTTGGTTCCTCTCATGTATTATTCAAAGTTTCCAGTTCTTTATTAACCCCCTGTCATGATGTGTTTTATCTAATATTATAATGGTGTATTTATTTCCTCGACTATAATTTTAGAAGCATCTATATCTTCCCTTAGTCTTGCCATTTTTGAACTCATATATTTTAGGGCACCCTGGTTACATGGACAATATTTATGGTTGTTCTTTCTTCTTGATAGATTACCCCTTTTATTAATATATAATGTTATTTTTTGTCTGATAATAATTCTTCATTTAAAATCTATTTTGTGCTATATTAGTAGAGCGACTCCTGCCTTTTTTTGTAAGTGCAATTAAAATAGTTTTCAAATCTTTCACTTGCAACCTCCTTGCTTCCCTGAGTCTAAGGTGAGTTTCTTGTAGACAGAATATATTTGGCTCATATTTCCTTATCCATTCTTGCAATCTGGGTCTTTTGATTGCAGAGTTTAATGAATTAGCATTTAATGCTATTACTTCCAACACATTATTTATATTAGCCATTTATCGGTATGTTTATATATGTCACAATATTTTATTTCTCTTTTTTTCAATTAACTTATTATTACTAATAATCTTTCTTTTACACTTTCCACCAACTCTCTCTCTCCTGATTTTTCCTTTCAACCTGCATACCTTCCTGTAATATTTCTTGAAGGGCAGATCTCATATTGACATACTCTCTTAATTTCTGTTTGTCTGTGAATAGTTTGAACTCTCCCTCATTTTTGAATACCAGCTTTGTTGGATACAGAATTATTGGCTGGCAGTTTTTATTTTCTTTTAGCATCTTAGCTATGTCATAACACTGCTTTCTCCCTTCCATGTTTTCAGATTAGAAATCAGTGCAAAATATTATCAAGTTTCCCTTATCTATGCTAAACCTCTTTTATATTGCTGATTTCAAAATTATCTCTTTGTCTTGTGAGTTTGACAGTATCATAAGTATGTTAATCATGGTAGGCCTGTTAGCATTTATACTGTTTTGATTGTGCTCAACAACATGGACATGTCCCTCAAAAGAGTTGGGAAATTTTTGACTATTTCCTTCAGCCCTACTTCTGCACCCTTTCATTTCTCTTCCCCTTCTGGGATGCCTATAATATGCATGTTTGTACATTTCATGTGTCATTCCATTCCTTGATTCCTTGTTGAATTTTTCTATCTTTATATCTATCTTTTCTACCATCTGCATGAATTCAGATAGTCTATCATCATTGTCACTAAGTCTTTCTTCCTCATGTTCAAATCTGCTGTTATATGCTTCCAGCATATTTTTAATTTCTTGCATTGTGCCTTCCATCACCATCAGGTCTATGGTCCTTTTAAGTATGTTAACAATTTCTTCTGTATGTTTTCCCAGTGTTTTCATAATATCTTTTATTTCTTTAGCCATATTTTCATTCAACTCCTTGAATTGACTTAGTAGTTTTGCTTGATTACCATTGAACAGGTGTCTTAAATCCTGTGTGTCATCAAGATTTTTAGTTTATTTCATTAGCTGGGACTTCTCTTCCTGTTTCTTAATATGGTTTATAAATTTGTGCTATTGTCTAAGTATCTGGTTATGCTGGTGAATTTACTCTGACAGTTAATTTCTCTCACTCTTCCCTAGTGATTTTGATTCACAATTCTTCTTTGATTTTTTTCATTAAACTTATTCTAAGTGTTTAAAATTGCCCAGCATAAGTTTAAAAAATAGAGCCATTCAACACACTGATGGGACTCAGAACCAGTCAAATGGGTTTGGGACCTGAAAATGTCTCCAAAAAGCATTTTGACTTCCTGCAGTTTCTCTTACTTGCTAGGAGATGGCAGTCTTTGCTGAACTTTTCCACAGTGGTGTCTCTTTCAACCTTCACTTGCCTGTTATTCTGATTTAGACAAAGGTGCATTTCAAAGCTGGCTCTGTTAGCCAAACTCTCTAAAGAGAAACCATACTCAGTCCTTTGCCACAGCTTCCTTCTTCCCAGGGAGGAAGAAATTCATCTCCTTTCAGTTGGCATCAGTGAGCCATGGATTTTACTGAGGCTGTCAGCTTTGAAGTTGAAAGATGGGTATAATTCAAGGCAAAGGGTGTGAGTAACTCATGGTTTTCATGTGAGGTTCTTTGCCATTGTCCCTCAGCCTCCTGTATGATGTGCAATACTCTCTTGGTCTGCAGATCCCCAATGTATCTTACTTGGGCAGCTTTTTGCCTTTCCTCTATTGTTTTCAAAAGAGAGTTGAGCCCTGCTTACTTACTCCAATGCCATCTCCCTGGAAGTTTCCAACAGTTCTTATATTTTAATGAGTTGTTTTAGCAAAATAAATAACAGTAAAGCTATAACAATTTAGAAATATCCTACTTTCCATCAATTTTAAATTCATTCACCGAATCTATGATCCATGTATAAAATTTGATTGAAGGTTCATTATATTGGGAGTACAAAATGAACATAACAAACTTTCTTCATGACTCCAAGGGTTTCATACAAGGGAAAACTAATGTTTATAAAGGGGGGTGGGCAAGATCTCTTCATGCCACTATAAAGATAAAGTAATAGGTCCCATCAGAATTAGAGGAAGGAGAGATTGCTCTATGATATGGTGGGCATGTAGAAGATTTTACGTAGTCTTCAGAAAGATGCAGACATGTAATTTGGAAATGAAATAATGAAGAAACTTTATACAGGTTATATTGGAGGGAGGGTAGCTTAAATAGAAGTGAAATGGCATAATTAAGTGAATTAAGATGAAGAAGCATGGCTATCTTCCAGATTGAGTAGCTTAAATTTTCATAGGCAATTAAACACTTATGTAATTTAAAAATTGGACAGAAAAATAGCAACATATCTGAGTATGGAAAGGCCAAGATAAGGACTTTTGAGTTCAATTCAACAGGCAAAGAAGAGCATTTCAAAAGCTGAGCAAGAATGACCTGACCACAGCTCTGTTTTAAGATTATTGTGCTTTGAAAGAGAAGGGTAGAGGACTGTCTGGAAAATGAGCAATAAGTGCTTAAATTGAATGAATGAAGGGTTATATCTGATATACACTGATTGTGTAAAATTGGTTGGGTTTGATAACTGATTAAATGTAGAATAAAAGGGAATCAATGGTCGCCACAATGTTATAAGTCAGAATGTTTGCTACCATCAAGTAGTCTTGGAAGACATAATCAAATAGTAAGAGAAGGAGCTAAATTCAGTTTGGAATATGTTGAATTGGAAGTTTTGGCAGGATATATGATGAGGGTATTTATCAAGTTATTGGAAATATAGCTATTAGCTCAGAGAGATCAATATGTCAATTTTAAAGTTATCCACATAAGCATGATAGATGGAATCCAAGGTACTAAGACAAATTAAATGGATGTGGAGGTGTATTGGATTCTCTGATAGAAGTGCCCCATGTTTGAAATAGTGATGTCACTATTTTGAAATTCTTAATAATTTTGAACAAGGAATACCACAATTTTATTTTGAACTTGGCCCCACAAATTATGCATCTATTCATGCAGGAGCTAAAAGAGATTGATAAAAGACATAATATATGTGAGGAAAAGAGGACCTCCATTACATACTTGGGGAAAGGCTTTAATGAACAAGTCAAAACCATAAAGGAGACAAAGAAAGATGAAAGCTCATTGTCCTGGGAAATTCCAGATAAGGGGCTCTACATTCTGGTGAATACTGCAACTGAGTAGATATAAAGAAACCTTTACATAGTGGAGTTTAATGATCAGCATACAGTATTTATCAAACAATAAATTTAAGAGCTGAAAAATCTCAAGGTATTTTAAAAGTTTTCTGGCTCTGCCAAGTTGTGGAACTAAAAATGGACAGGAAAAATGAAAAATAATAACATAAAAGGCTCATAATTGGGCATAAGTTTTAACAGATGATCTTTGCTTTCCTTTCACCACCCATCAGTTGCTACAGATGTGGCAGATATATCGAGAGAAGTAACGGCACATTCACCACTGATTTCATCCTCTTGGGCCTCTCCCTGTGTTACAAAATGACAGCCTAATGGTCTACTTCATTCTATTCATCTACCTTATTGCCTTTACTGGGAACGCCCCCCTCATTCTCCTGATCTGGGCAGACTTCCACCTCCACACTCCCACGTACTTCTTTCTCAGTCAGCTGTCTCTCATTGACTTGTTCTACCTCTCCATTCCGGTTCCTAAGATAATCCTCAACCATTCCGCAAGGAAGCACAGCATCTCTCACATTGGTGGTGGACTCCAGATGTTCTCCTGTATGGCTTTGGGTGGTGCTGAGGGTTTCCTGCTAACCCTTATGTGCTATGACAGATTTGTGGCAGTTTGTAATCCTTTGCATTACTCAATCACTATGAACCCTAAGATTTACTTGCTAATGGCAGTGATGTCATGGGTTGTGCGTGCTCTAAATTCACTCATCTGAACCATCTACACCATAAATTTTGTTGTCTGTGACCAGAAGGAAATAAACCACTTCTGTGAGATGCCTGCCAAACTGAAGCTATTTTGTGAGGATACATCAGATTATGATATGGTGATGTCCATAGTAAGTATTTTGTTTCTCCTTATTCCATTTACACTCATAATGGCCTCCTACATTCACATCTTCCTCACTGTTCTCAGAATGAACTGTCCATGTGGGAAGGGACAAAGCACTGACCACATGTTCTTCCCACTTGACGGTGGTGAGTCTCTACCTGTGGCCAGGAATAGTGGTCTACATGACAGCAGTCTCCTTCCACACTACAGAGCTGGATCAAGATCTCTCCATGTTCTACATCATCATCACCTCCATACTGAATCCTCTTATGTACAGCCAGAGGAACATGGGGGTCATAGTTGCACTGCAGAAGATGCTGGGGAAGAGTATCATATCAAAGTATTTTAGGAAACACTAGTGCCATAACTTTACATTTAATACTTGATTTTGTCTGGAAAACAAAACCTTTGAAAACATCTTTCTTCAGGTACACAGAACTGCTGTTCTGACACATAGATTGTTTTAAGGATGAGTTGTTGAGTGTCCTTATTGTGTTGGAATTAAAATGAATGGGTTTAGTAAACATAATATGCTTTTGTAGAAGCATTTTAGGAAAGTGCTTTGGGAGTCACTACGGAAAAATATCTATCCATTTATCTTACCCACCTGCAAGAGTTGAAGAGTATATCCAACACTCTTCTCTGACATTTCAGGATGGCCAACTGTGACTGCTCATTCTCAATTTTTCCTGGGCATGACCTATGTCTAAGAGTAGAAGAATTATGTATACATGAAGACATTAGTTTTCTCCAGGAATGGTTGTGTTTTACAGGGCAGTGGTGTTTCTCATGGTTTAGTGGGACATAAAATCAAGTGTAAAAAAGTTATTACTTTAGCAATCATTAAATAGGAAATCATCTTTATGTCATATTTTTTGTATACTATAATTACATTGTGACCTTGAAGTTACCCTAGAATATTTTTAATACAATCTTTAACATCCTAAATACAATTTTGCTTTTTGTAACCCTTCTGACCTCATCTCCTACTGTTCTCCTCCCTCTCTTCAACTTAGTCACTATGAGCTCAGTATGTACTAAGTATACATCAAGCTACTTTTTCCCCAAACATCTCCTTCCCCATAGGTTTTTTCATTTGCTCTTCCTTTACCTTAGAACATTCTTTCCTTTACTTCCTTTGTGTCTTTATTCAAAAGCCCAGATTACCATATCTAAAATCTTAATCTTTTTCCAATCCTTTTTTCTCCCTCCCCTAAGTTTTTTCTTAGCAGGTATTAGCTTCTAACTTCCAAAATAATAATTGTTTAATTAATTTAGTTAATTTGCATCTATCTATCCATCTGTCTATCCTGCTATCTTTTTCTCATTACCAAATAAGTTCTATTGGCTCATCATTTTTGTCTCTGTTCACGGTTGATACGCAGTACCTGGAAAAACATTTGACATACTGTATGCACTAGATAAATATCTTTTATATAAATAACTACTATAAGTTCTACAACTTCCAGATACACTAGAAATTGCTTAAAAATGGTAGATTTTTCTTCAGTGTAAATTTGCTACCATTCTAGGGACATAAAGGGTCATGACAGATTTAAACTCCAACATGAATTGAGAAACAATCATAAATTAGTAAATTGTAGGACTTTCTTAAAATATGTATTTTGCTTTTAATTAAAAGTACTTTATTATTGAAAGAGTGGAACTTCTTATATAACACTTGATGTTTCTAATTAATGCAGAAATAATTCCTTTAACTTACAATTTATTTCCAATTCAGTCTTTTGGTGACCTGAGGTATATACTTATAAAGCATCTATTATATTTCCAGCAGTATTGTGATACCTACTTATATCAAGTAAATTTCTCACTATTTTATCAAGACCAGGTTATATGACTACAATCAATATTACTGGAAAATTTACACTGCCATTCTTGCGGAGGCATACTAAGTGGTATATAGATGCAGTACACCCTGAGAACATGTATTAAAGGAAGTAATGTTTATAGAGGTATTAAAAATAATAAATTCAACTAAGAGTAAGGCTGCTTTTTATTATCTCCTACACTGGTAATTCCACACCATTTTGGTGATAAAATTCTCCTCCTTGCTGAGTGACTGTTCCCAATCTTCTCTGTACACCATAGCTTTATGGAGACACAAATTAGTTAAAACCTGACATTAATGCTAGCTTTTGGTAAGAAGAAGGAATTTTTGCCAATTTAAAGGCTACATATAAATAAATTCCACAGAAGGATGATGTTGATTTTATCAAATTAAGTCAATGTCAACAAACTTTTTCATAAATATATGGAATTGGCTTCAGTAGAATTTTTCCACTCTTGGGTACTCCAAAAAAGTGAAGACAAACCATTTCTTTCTTTTCTACATGTCATATAAAGATTTGCCATGGGTGACATAGCTTTATTTAAAGGGCCACTCAAAATAGAAAAATTAAGAGTTGCTCTGTGACAGGCAATGTTTAGACTCCAATGGAAATTGACAGTTTTCTTCAAAATATAGTTATAGCTAGAGCTTCAGAGATAGCATATAATAGTAAAATTGTGTTCTTCCTTTTCAGATCTACTCTTTTTATAACAATAAAATGGAGGATTAATACATTAATATAATATGAATTCATTTCTAAAAAGGCATTATTTGCATACGTAATATTGATTATGCAGCCATAATTTTGTGGGGCTCAAAGTTCATTCCAACTTCACTACAATTATATGTGGCTATATTTTGTAAATGCAGACTAATATTATTTGCTTTCCAAGTTAATTTTTCCTTTGTTTGATCAGCCTGTACAAGCATTTATCAACTCCATGTAATTAAGTACAATCATAATCTGTGAGTTCATTCTTGGATCTTGTTTCCAATAGATTAATTCTTGAGGCAATGTATAAAAGTAGGCAAGATATTTTTAGAGAAAAAAGGTTAAGGAGACATGAATTGGCCACCAAACACCAATGCCTATGAGAAAAGATTCAGGAAGGTAAGGGTGAACTGGAAGAGAAATGGAGATAGTAAAGTGTTTTATTAGTATGCTGAAACTAATTAAGCAGAAGAAACTTGTGGAGTTGAGGAAATTTTAGACAAACCAAAGCCTTGCTTTGCAGAGAAAAAAAATCCCATTAAACCACAAGATTCCAGAGGGAATTAATATGAATACAAATAATGCTGATAAACAGATAAGCACCAAATCCACTGTTTCAACACAATGAAAGTTTATTTTTTGCATATAAAATTCCATTTCATAGAGATAAAATTGGGTGCATAGCTCTGCTCCTTGTAGTCATTGAGACACTGTTATCTTCAACATGTAGTTTCCAAGATTAATTTGGCATTGATGTTAAGCTAGCAGACAGCATAAGACAGTGAAGAACTGTGTGAGAGATTATTATAGGCCAAGTATGTCTATGGTGAGCAGCTATTCACCAACATCGTATTGGCCAGAATCTAGATCCATTGACAAACCTTAATGTAATGGAGGCTAGAAGATATTGTCTATTTTAGGTTCAGTGGAGAAGAAAAAGGATTTGATGAATCCTTAACCAATCTCTTCCACAAATGATTGTGTCATCTGTTTTGACACATGGTGCTTCTTTTGAATTAGTTAAGTTGGATTTTAAGTTTGGGCACAGGTGGAGGTCAGGTACCACACAAATGTCATCTGAGGTCATAATGTATAAAAAAGATAGTTTGTTAGTCACAGCCCTCAGAGAGAGGGGTGCCATGAGGGGTCAAATGAAAGCATAATTTTCTTGGTGGCTCAAGCAGCAGGTGGGGACCACAAAAACAGAGCAAGTGGTTTCTGTGAGTTTGTGTCCACTGGGGTAGGTTAGCAGTTTTCACATGGGAATCAAAGATTGGTTTAGTTTAAAGCAAATCTGCATGGAAAATGAAAGATTTGTGATTTGAGTGTCATGGGGATGGTTAGCTTGTCTTTTTGGTCTACCTGTGGGTTTTGAATGAGGAATGTTTGTGGTGTGGGTGGTGGTCACAGATATGGGTTTGAGCTCTTGGGGAGATTGTGCCCCTGGCTTTAGGGCTGAGAATTAACTAGTCCTAAAGTAAGTGTTGAAGCAAATGGCTTATCCACAGTAAGATGGAGGCAGAGAAAGCACACAAAAATTTTTGAGATTTATAGCAGGTTCAATAACACAGGCATTGACACCAGCAGAGTAGTAAAGTAGCATTATAATATGCATACTTTTGAGCATGGCATGGAAGGGTGTGCTAAAGGGATCTTGTCTACAAGATCAAGATAAAATGAGATAGTAATTACATAAATCAACACAAATCTTTTTTTACAACCTGCCTGCTACCAGATTTGGTTTCAATCAATTTTTAAAATTCACAAGAAATAAAATATTTATAAATATTTTACCATTTTTCTGGACTCCTCAATTTTTCTATTTTATCATTAAAATAATTTTTAAAAATTTTTGCATGCTGACAGCATCTCAATAATACTTTTCTGTACCCATGTTATACAGCAAGTTGCAAGTCTATTCTAATAATTAGGACCAAGATAAAATATTGTATGTGTCTCTATAAAATAACAAATCTTTAGCACATGCTAGCAATCTAAACTGAAAACATGAAATAAAACAATGAGAATGAAGAAAAATGTATCTCCTAAACTGTTGTTACTTTTAAAACTTTACCACTCATTTAGCAAATTTATTGAATAAATATATATCATATGTACTGTATGTGTCATGATCTTGGCTAGATATTTGTGATAAAAGCCTTACAAAATACATGTGAATTGTAAAGTGATTATTAAAATTATATACATGATTTCAGGTTTAATATAGATTAGGAAATCAGGGAAAACTTCTCTGAGGAAGTATTGTTTTTTAAACTGAAACAAGAAAGATAAGGAAAAGCCAGGTCAATGTCAATGAAAAAACTCTTCAAGATAAAGAATAGACTCTTAGGGGGATTCACTAAGTTTGAAAGAATTCAGGGAAGTAGAAGAACAGATGATATACCTGTAACTTTGTAAGGTTGTAGTTTGAAGGGAGATAGATAGAGTGAGAGAGAGAGATTGGTGGGGGAAAAGATGGGATTAAAGAAGCCTTGTTTTGAGTTCTTCTGAAAACAAAGCTTTGGAAAAGGACTTGGGAAAAAATCCAACAAAGAAGGAGAAATGGAAGGGAAAGAGTGCTAGAGAGAAGAGGAATAAAGAAACAATATAATGGTTTCCTGTCAAGATTTTTGCTGTGTGCAACTGGAATTTTATTGTGTTGGTACCCCTAAGAAGTGTGCAAAATGTCTTTAAGCATTATCCAACTGAAGGGAAGTAGAAAATAACATTTACTCACCAGTTCCTCTCCTTATTGATCAAAGGCTGCTCCATAGGAGTGATATCTTCCAAATTGCCTGGAAGTCCACCTGTATGGTAGAACGCATTTCATCATAATTCCTGTGATAAATGGATGTCATAGGTGCTCTAGAGATATTTTCATGGGTTTGGCAACATATGAGCATTTTCCAGTGAGGGACATCTGCTTGTGTGCATCTGTGTGCCTTCACACAATTTTCTCTAATTTCTAATGATCACCATTGTTATCTGAGATATAAGTTAATTAAATCTGTGATCCCCTAGGCTATTCCTCCACAAAATCCCCAGATCCTGATGAGAAATTACTAAGCAATCTGCTAGACTAGATCTTAGCTCACTTACTAACCAGTATTTAATCACTATAGTTTTATAGAATCATAAAGTCACCGGACTCATTCACAATATACGACTCCCTTTCAACCCCAAACCAATTGTATTCATATTTATAGGAGAAAAAAAGTTCTAACACTTTATAGTGAAGTAGTACATCTGATCACAGAAAACCTAGAAGATGTCAGCAATTCCAAAAGGCAGAGCTGTGTGGAAATTAGTAGAATTTAATGTAGATACCAAACTGGAAAAAAACAGCTTAAACTTGACTGTTAATGAAAATTCTAAAGAGTAAAAATGCTTATTGTTAATCTCAGATATCAGGCATTGGTGATTGTGCTGGTAACAGGAAAAATATCTGTGAGGCTTAGATGTGTATTTTGTAACCTGCTTAGGATTCATGTCTGAGGAAAGCTGTACAGAATCATAATATTTCTGATTACTACCTGCATGAATCCTATCAATCAAATAATGGTGTTATACATACTTTTGTCCGATTAAAGCAGCATAATATGGAGCACAGGTACCACACATAACATTAAGTGAACCACTAGATATGAGAATTTTCACACTTTGGACCCAAATCCGATATATTTGGGTTCCAGGGAATAATCCCTGGAATTCATGCTCGTGCTTTTAGAAACAAAACTTTTTGGCAACTGAGTCATGATATTTTAAATTGCCTTGTATGTACACACATAGATACAATCTCAAAACATGAAAAAGTAAGGACATGGAATGTTCCTAAAATGATATAATGATTCATAATTTGGATAACTTTTTAAAGGTCAATAAAATCTGATAAACTAACTGCTGTAATACCACACTCATTTTGAGTAGAGCTATTTTCCATATTAAAGAAGTAACAGAAATATAATCAGAGCTGATTCTCAATAAATACATATTACAATGAATTGAATTAAAATTTAAAAATGTACTTTATTCTTGTGGAGAAAATTTAATCAATAATTGAGAAATTGCTAAATACTTATTGGAAATATCATCAGGTTATGATGTTGTTAAAAAGATTTTGATAAACCAAGTGTAATCTTAACACTCAAAATCTTAAAAGTGGTTTTCTATGGGTTCATAGAAAATTCTAATAAAGTTGTAATTCTGACATCTACTAATGTTTTCTAAGTACCCGACTCTGTCCAAAGTGCTTTCTGTATATTAGATCATTTCTGCCTCACATCTATCCCATCATGTTGCCAGTTTAACCTCCCTATTTTGAAGATGAGGAAACAAAGACAAATATTGACTGAGAGGCTTTGAATACAGGCAGTTATTATCATAGCTACACTGATAAATAACAGCAAGGTTGGGCATGGATGGGAGTATATTGAGAAAGATTGCCTCTTTGAAGTTTCTAGGAATCATTTTTAAAGGATGTTTTATTTCAGTAAGCCTTGAAGAGTAAATAAGACTCCAAAAATGAAAATGAGGATAATTCTCAGTAGAAACAAAGGCAAATGTGAAGATGTGTGAATGTAGAAGACTTGTAGAGGAAACACAATAGTATCTACTTGAGAGGTTTTGAGTTTTGCATATAAAATCAACAGAACAAAAGTTTTGTAAGGTAGTTTGAGTCCAAATCACGGATTATTTAGAATTATTTAGATTATTTAGAATTTAGAATTCTAGACTAAAATATATGTTCCATTTGGTCAACAGTAGTGAATATTGGTGTTTTCCTGAGCAATGCAAGTATATATGCCTGGCATTCTCTAATACTGTTCTTATGGCACAATGACAATTATTCAAAAAGAGAAAAATAAATCATTAAAAATATGCTGTAATTGATATGCAATATCAAAAATTAAATTGAATGGAAATGATTTTTTCCTTTCCTTTTTAACCAATTATACAAGAGGTAATACCCTGGGTCCATTGACATAAGAAATGGTAAAAGGAAGGAAGGAAGGAAGAAAAGGAAGGAAGGAAGGAAGGAAGGAAGGAAGGAAGGAAGGAAGGAAAGACGGAAGGAAGGAAGGAAAGAAAGAAGGAAGGGAGGAAGGAAGGGAGGAAGGATAAGGAAACTCCAAAATTTAAAAACACGGTAGGTGATCATTTGTCTTAACATTCTTTAATTAATACATTTTAGGCAACAGTTCAAAAATACATAGTATAATGTCTGTGATGAGATTACATTGAATGATATCATGTAGATTAGAATTGGGAGTAAGGATATAATATTTTTTATCTATCACAAAATTTTGAATGTAATTAAGAGCCCTGAAATATATATCTGAATGGCAAATGTTAGGATGTATATATGGTATGAGAATAAAATTTTTGACAAGAAACCATGAATCAGCACAGCAGAAACAGTGAACTCTAACTTCAAACATGGGCTGTAATTAATAGAACAATTATATAACTGGCTTTCATCAGTTGAACATATATATCACACCAATGCAAGGTGTTAATAATGGAATGATATATGGGAATCCTGTATTTTATGCATGATTGTTCTATAAACTTACAAATTTTCCTATAAAAATAGAAAAGAAAAAACATCTTAAATACACACATAGATACAAGATCTATACTGAATATCAACTATTCTAATCATTTTTATTTGTCCCCAGCTCCACTGTGTTTTTTAAAATATATTTTTATTATAGAAGTTGTGAACTTACAAAACAGTCATGCACATGAGTAGAATTCCCATACAACACCCCTTCACCAACATACCACACCATGGTGGAAACTTGTTACAGATTATGAGAGAATATCATCAGACTATTACCACCAACCATGGTCCATAGTGCACATTTGGCACACTTTTCCCTAACCCCCATTATCAACACAGTACATCTTTGACATTTATTCAAGAATATTACAATAATGTTGTTAACTACAGTCCATAGGTCATACCAATTGTATTTTCCCATGCTTCTCCACTTTTCCTCTATCCTACAATAGTGATGTACCTGTGCAGTAGCTCTCAGAAGGAGAGTCTTGCATCTGTACCATCAAACACAGTTCTCATCCACCTCTGGGTTCGCTGTGTTATTCAGTCACTAGATTATTCTCTATCTTTCTTTTAATTGACATTTACATTTTCAGACTGCCCTTTTCAGCCACTTTGTTTCTTTTAAAGACAAGGTTGATCCACCGTAAATATGGGATATAAGCCCAGTCCCCTCAGGATTGGGGGAGGACATGTGGACTAGAGTGGACTTGGTGGTGTTCTGTTGTAGACATATTATGATTCAAGCAATGGAAGAAATTGTAACAGTGAGGTGGACCCGGTGGCCACTGGGCATTTTTGGGGCAGGGAGAGGAGGGGCAGTTGAAATATAGGGTTTTTTTTGGGACTTGGGGGTTGTCCTGAGTGGCGTTGCAGTGACGGATGTAGGCCATTTTGCATCAGCATATACCATGCAGAACTGTGTGGGAGAGAGTGTGGTCTATCATGTGAACTGTGGTCCATGCTTGGGGGCAAGGCCCCAGGATGTGTATATCCATTGTGGGTGTTTTGTCACACGGATGAAGGATGGTGGTGTGGGATGTTGTTGGAGGAGTGGGAGGTGGGGAACATGGGAATCCCTGTAATTTCTGAGTAATATTTAGGTAATCTTAGCACCTTTAAAAATACATATATATATATAATAACATTTATGTAAAAAAATGCACATATATGCATATGTATTTATATATCATTTTACAAATATTTGTATGTATTGTGAAAATTTTGATTTTTACCCACAATAAAAAATAAATAAATAAAAAAGAAAGAAACTCAAATAAATAAATAAATAAAGACAAGTTTGGGAATGAGTCCTCAGTAACTGATTTCATCCTGGTGGGATTCTTTTCTGAGTTTTGGCATTCTATTATCCTAAATCCATCATCATCTTTTTCTACATACTTGCCTTCTTGGGAAACATACTTCTGATCATCCTGATTTGTGGAACTCCTGGCTTTATATGGCTATGTACCTTCTCCTCAGTGAACTCTCCCTCATTCACTTGACATTAACTTCCACCATAGACCCAAAGTGGGCCTCTAACTTTTTCACAGGAGAAAGGGCTATATCATGGATTGGCTGTGGAACCCAAAGATTCTTCTACCTAATGTTGGGATGTCAGAGTGCTTCATCTTGATCCTCATGGCTTATAACTGCCGCGGTCCAGCCGAGGCACGAGGGAGCAGGCTGAAGGTGATTAAGGGCATCGGTGAGAAATGATGAGTCGCACACCAAGTTGAGTGAGACATATATCTCTTTATTCTTATTCAATGTAGAATAGCTCAGTTTTTATATACTATTCTTTGGGCAGGCTTGTAAGCATTCCTTCTGTAGTTATGTAAAGTTTATATAAGCATTCTTTCTATAGCTAAGCAAGGTTGTAGGCACACTATAGACTTTAGGTAAGCATTAGGATGTTAACTTTTATAGAACATTAACTTGTGGCTTAGAAATTCCTGTTCTGATGCCAAGGTTTGATAAACCAGACTTGTGGTCAACTAACATATCTAATTGCAGCACTAACCCATTTTAACGTTTACTATCTAAAAGGTCATTAAGATCCTAAACTATTTTTAAAGCAGTAGTTTTTACCTCACATTAGAGATTTAAGGAAATCTACTTTATAATGGGCTTAAGTTAGTTAGGCATTTACATCAGAGTTATTAGTACTTGTAGCTTAGAATTTAACAGACTTGTTGTTCTCCTCAGTCAATGGTTGTTAAC
>JAQZBX010023758.1:0-30616 GCA_029593785.1 Cabassous unicinctus
TTTTTTTTTGGAGAAATAAGGGACCCAAAAGAAGGCCTCTTCTATACCACCCCCTTCACCGAGGGGACCCTAAATAGGCTCATGGAAACCAATCAATCACTTCCCACTTCCTGGCCTCCCCAGGGGAGCTGAAGCTCTGATGCTTGTCAGTGCAAAACAATAAAATTGACTGACTCCGCCCCCTCCAGAGCCAAGCCTCAGTATCACTGGCCTGTTAGGTAAATCAGGCTTCCTCAGCAGATTCGCCTCTTCCATCAACCTGGTGCCAATTCAAGCCAGCTTATTTGCTCCCCAAAGCTGTAAGGGGGTCCAGGCAACCAAGCCCACAGAAAGGAAACCCTTCTCCACCTTCTGTCAGATCCCTCTCACTCTCGGAGAATGCTCCCTCTCACCAGGTTGCTGGTGGGAGTTGTGGCATATCCCTGGGCAGCTAGGTAGCTCAACCTTCCTCAGCAGATTTACCACTCCCCTCAGCCTGGTGCTGCTTCAAGCTAGCTATTTTGTTCCCCAAACCTGCAAGGGGTGCCAGGCAGCCAAATCCAGAGAAAGGAAACCCCTCTCGACCCTCCTCCAGAACTCTCCCACTCTCAGAGAATGCTCCCTCTCACCAGGTTGCCGGCAGGAGTCACAGCTTGTCCCAGCCTTTTTCCCGGAGGGTGGAACTCAGCTGTCTGTGTCGATTACCACTGAAAGACCATCTGGTTGTACTATTTTTATATCTTCCTATAAAACTATAATTATTTTTAAAGTTAAAAATAGGTCAATAAAATTAAACTGAAATTCAAAGATAAAACAGAGATAAAAAAAACAAACCAACAACACTAACATATGTGAAATATATTTTCCAGCTAAAGAAACTTAGAAAAGTTCCTCTTATTGTGTGAAAGGGCAGATACTGCTTTTTTTTGTCCTTCTCTTTTCTCTCACTACTTCACCTAAAAAGAAAGCTCCATCACATGGAACTGTGTGAGAGTAGAGGAAGCTAAAACTCTGAGAAAATACCATTTTGCTGGCCAGAGGAGCTAGGCAAAGGGACCTTTGTGAACCAAAGAATATGAAGGAAATCACCAAGAGGTGTGAGCTGGAGAAGGGAATCCCTAATTTTTAGTATAAGCAGACTAAAATTTGCACATGCATAGAATGTACTCAAAGAAATGTAGCAACGTCTTTGAAAAATGAAAAATAATATAAATTTTTCAAGTGCCAGATTTATCCCCAAATCCCAATGTTCAAGTCTCAGCCTAGCCCCTCAGTGGGGAATGAAAGGGGTAGATTCAAACAACATGGCAAAATATCTGAAAAACAAAACACAACTAGCATTGGAACAATTTCTAAGAGAAGGTGAGACAAAACTAGTAATCAATACCAACTTGAATTGTTGCCTGCGAAAACATACAAAAATTCAATATTCTCCAGAGGATTTTAATAGGACTTAGAGTCCCAAAACATAATATTTAAAATGCCCACTATACAATAAAAAATTACTCAACACACCAAGAACCAAAAAAGTCTCATCAACATATGTCATCCCTGAAATTACCCAAATATTGGAATAATCAGATAAAGATGTTAGAAAAGCTCTTATAAAAATGCTGTTGAAATAAGTGGAGAGATTATAAGATCAGTGAAATAAAAACTATAAAAAAGAACCATATGGAAATATCAGAACTGAAAAACACAATGTTATAAATCTTAAAAATTAACTCGATGGGCTCAAAGCAGAATGGGGATAACAGAGGTTGATGCAGGGAAAAACATTTGAAGAAAGAATGGCTGGAAACTTCTCAAATTTGGTGAAAGTATCAAAAGCCAAACAAAATAAGTTTATAGAAAACAATATAATAATATAATAATAATATAACTGCTGAAAATCAACCATAAACAATCTTGAATCAGAGAAAAGTGACATATTACATAAAAGGGAATAATAATTCTAATGACTGCAATTTCTAATCAGAAACCAGGAAGGCCAGAAAAGATTGGAAAAACATCTTTTATAGATTTAAAGAACTTTCAATCTAGAATTCTATATCCAGCAAAAATATCTTTCAAGAAAGGTGGTGAAATAAAGGCATTTATTTACAAAAAGTAAAACTAACAGAATTCATGGTCAGCAGACCTGCTCTAAATGAAATGCTAAAGGAACTTTTTCACAGTAAAGGGAAATTATATTAGATAGAAACTTGGAAATTGAGGAATGAAGAAAGAGAAAAAAAAAAAGGTAAATATCTGGGTAAACATAAGAAACTTTTTCTTATCTTAAATTCTTTAAATATGCATAACTCTTGAGCACAAAAAGTATGAGATTGTCTTGGAGGCGTTTAACGTATGTACATGTAATGTATGTGACAACTCTACCTAAAGCAGGGAGGGAAAAAAGAGACCTAAAATGTTATAAGACTGCTACATTTTACTTGAAGTGATTAAATATTAACTCTAAATAAAATGTAAAATGTTAGGTATGTATATTATAATCCCTAGAGCAACCATTCAAAACATATAAAAGAAATATAACCAAAAATATAATTGGTAAATTAAAATATAATGCTAAAATATATTCAAAAATCTAAAGGAAAGAGGAAGAGGATAATAGAGGGGAAAAAAAAACAAAGGGGACAAGCAGAAAAAAAATTGTAGAACAAAAATCTAACAATAAAAATTACATTAAATGTAACTGGTATGAACACACTAAGAGCAATTGTGAGATGGGTAAAAAAATGTAGACAATTATGTTCTGGCTGCAAGAAACCCATTTTAAATACAAAAGCATGGGTAGATTAGAAGTAAAAGAATGAAAAAATGTACCATGCAAACAATTAAAAAGAAGCGAAAGTAGTATTATACAAAGATGACTTCAGAAAGAGAAATATACCAGGGATAAAGAGGGACATTATATAATATCAGAATGGTAAGTTCACCAAGAAGATACAACAATCATAAATATGTATGCACAATATAAATTCAAGCTACCTGAAGCAATAATTGATGGAATTGAAAAGAGAAATTGACACTTTCCACAATTATAGTTGGAAACTTAAACACTTTAAGTCTCTAAATAATCAATAGAACAAAAAGAGAGAAAATTAGAAAGGATATAAAGGTATGAGCAACACCATAAACTAGCTTGACATAATTTATATTTAAAAACAGTATACCTAAGAATATAAGAACATGCATTCTTTTCAATTGCAGGTGGATCATTCACCTAAAATCTTTCAAAGAATGTAAATCATTCAAAGTATGTCCTCTGGTTATAACAGAATTAAATAAAAAGTCAGTAACAGAAATATACCCTGAAAATCCACAAATATATGGAAATTAATAAAAAATATCTAAATAGCCTATGGGTCAGAAAGGAAGTCTCAAGGAAAGATTAAAACTAGTTTAAACTAAATAAAAGTGAACATATGACATAAAAATTTGTGGATGCCACTAAATCAGTGCAAAATGGTATAGACCCTATGGAAAGCAGTTTAGCTTCTTATAAAGTTAAACATAAAGTTATTATGTGATCCAGGATTCTCACTACTAGGTATTTATGCTAGAGAAATGAAAATTTATGTTCACACAAAAATTTTGTATACGAATGTTTGTAGCAGCTTTATTTGTAATTGCCAATAACTGGAAACAATCCAAATGTCCTTTAACTGGGGAATGGATAAACAACTGCGATATATCCATACAACAGAATATTATCTAGCAATAACAAGAAACCAATAATTGAAACATACAACAACATGGATGAATCTAAAATGCATTTTGCTAAGTAAAAGAAGTCAGACTAAATACTATATGTTTCCATTCATATGAAAGTCAGAAAAAGATGAAAGTATAGGTATGGTCACTGGGTACTAGGAGTTTAGAAGGTGTGAGAAGATTTTATGAAAAAAAAAAGAGGTTTCTAAGGGTGGGATGATAAAAATGCTCTGTATTTTGATTGTGGTGGTGTTTACAGAACTGAATGCATTTGTTAAAATTCATAGAACTATACACCAAAAACGTGAATTCCATTATATGCAAAAAATTTTAATGAAAACAACAACAGTGTAACTGATTGTTAAGAATTAACAAATAATTATGATTTCTGGCCTTTTCACTTCCAGTATGTTTTAAAATAACCAAAGTTAATATCTGAAATTACTGGAACTGGCTAGACCAACTTCACCTCTTGTATATGGTCATTTCTAACCAAAACCTGCTATTATGATAATTATTCGAGATGGATCTTACCCTTGTATAGGGACATTTCTATTGAAATGATAACCACTCCACTCTCCCCTGTTTGAAATCTGTAAAAAAAATCCTTGTAACTGACCCTCATTTTGTACCCTCTATCCCTGAATGCCTTGATTTCTGATAATGATTTTCTTGTGATTGCAATAACCTTGTGACTCCCTGCCCCCATTTTGTACCCACCTCCATCCTTATCAGTCCCTTAATGTTTATTAATGAAGGAATCTGAGCTAACTCCACCCCAATTACTCATTAGCCTACACCTGCCTGTCTTTTACTGCTATCGAACTATCCAAATTATTGCAGTTCAATGAGGCAGATTTTGTGCCCTCCTTCGCTACGCACAAGCAAATAAACTCTGTCTCTCTTTGAAACCCTGGTATCTTAGAAATTGGTTAGTACAGTGCATCAGGCAGAACAAATCATATTTTGCTCAGTATCAAAAACAAAGTGAATTGACTATCTAAAACAACAACAAAGCAGTGTATTTTGGATTTATAGCACGAAGTAAAATACATTATAACAATAGCATAACAGTTAGGAGGAAGGATATAGAAATTTACTGCTATAAGGTTTGTATCCTGTTATACCTCTGTTATTTGAAGGCAGATTGTGTTAAGTTAAAAATGCATAAGAAGGGGCATAGGAAATAAGCTAATATTGGAGATAATATGTAATCATGAAAGTATGCAATCCAAACTTAAACAGAAAAGGAAGGGGGAAAGGAACAAAGAATAGATGAGACAAATGGAAAATAAATAGCAAGATGGTAAGTAAATGCAAATATTCTAAACACCTCTAAACAGTAATTTTATCAGGTTGAATGGAAAAGCAAAACTCAATTAAATGTTATCTACAAGAATGCACTTAAAAGGCATAAATAGGTGGAAAGTAAAATTATAATTTCCTGCCCATTAAAAGATATCATTATGAAAATTAGCAGGCAAGGCAGTCTGAGAGAAATTATTCCCTGTATATATTGTGAAAATATCTGAGAAATGACTTGTATTCAGAATATACAAAGACTGCCTACAAATCAATATTTTAAAATGTTATATAGCCCAAAACAAAATGGGTAAAATACTTGAACAAACACACCACAAGATATATGAATTGTCAATGAACAAAGGTAAAGATCCTCAATATCATTAGTTTTCAGGGAAATGAAAATTAAAAACACAACAAGATAATACTTTCCCATGTTAATGACTAAAAAAAAAAGGCTGACAATAACAAGTGTCAATAAATAAGAAAGTGGAAAAGTGACATACATACTTGGTGGGAATGTAAAATTGTGCAACATTTTTGGAGAGCTATTCAACAATTTTTTATAAACTTTCATCCACAGCAACTCAGTGACCAGCAGTTTCACTCCTACGTATTTACCCAAGAGATAAAGAAACATGTGTTCACAAAAAGACTTAAATATCAATGTTCATAGTGTCTTTATTTAGAATAACCAAAATCTGGAAACAACCTAAATGCCAATAAACAAGATGCATTAAAAAATTGTAGTACACTAGGAATGAATTACTGATGCATGCAAGAATATGCACGAATCTCAAAAATCTACTGAGTGAAAGAAATCAGATCTAAAGGGTATATACTGTATGTTTCTATTTATATGAAGTTAAAGAACAGGTAAAACTAATCTATGTGATAGATATCAGGCAGATATTTGAGGGTAGAAAAAGGGTGAAAGGATTGACTGAAAGGGGCCTGAGGAAAGTATCTGCTGTTTTAGGAAAGTTTTGTATCTTGTTTTAGGTGGTGATTACATGCGTGTATATAATTGTCAAAATTAATTGAACTGAACACTTAAAATATATGCATTTTATTTTACATTATCTAGCTAGCTAGCTAGCATTTTAACTATTTTAATCAGGTTAATTCCCCATACTGAAGAAGGCTAGATAGGGAATCAATAGATGGATATGGAACCTGGCAGAAAAACTGCTGCTATGGAACACGTGTCATCCAATATCCCTAAGATGGCTGCTGTAAGACCTTCACAAGAACTCCCATTCAGAGCAAGATCTCCTCCAGAAGCCAGGAAAAGCCCCAGATATTCTCCAGGGGCCTTATCATTGGGCCCTCCTGGGGGATTGATGGGTGGGGTAATCAATCAAAACAGCAAACAGCTGGGACTCCTCCCATGCCATTAGCAAAGGGAAAGAATAATTAATGGTTCAAAAAGCAAGGGCAAAGGCCAAACCCCGGCCCTCTCTTGCCTTTTGACCCCTATTCTGGCCTTCTTCACCCCCGCCTGGATCAACACGCAAATAAACCTGGGCATTTATAATCTATAATGGGCAATTGCAGTCTGTAAATCAGCCCTCTTTATCCCTCTTCAACCTCTTCCTCTCTCTGGGACCCATCATCTGTTATTTTCTCCCATTTCTCTTCTCACCATTCCTTAATAAATTACTGGCCTAATCAATGTGGCTTGTGCTTGAAATTCATTCCTTGCAGCTTAGTCAACAACCTAGACAAAATCCGGCAGCAATACTACTGAAAATAAGAGTCCTCCCATGATTTTTTTCTTTTTTGGTCCTAAGATTAATAATGTATGTATTCTATCTTTTACATTTGCTTGGCCTTGCCAACAGCTTTTCTATATTTTCATTTCATTAATTTCTGCTTTTATTATTTCCTTCCTCCCTCTATTTTTGGAATTAGTCTCTTGTTGCCTTTCTAAATTTCCTGTGTTTGATTCATTACCCATTGATTTTTGTTCTTTCTTTTTAAAAAAATATTGGTGTGTCAGAAATTTTGAGGGTCTGAGATATTACCCTACTTGAAAATTATATATTTATATAGACAGAAAGACAGAGACAGAGGGGGAGGAGAAGGGGAGGAGAGGGGAGGAGGGGAAGAAAGGGATGGGAGGGGAGAGGAGGGGAAAGGAGGGAGAGGGGAGTAGGAAGAGAAGCAGTAGCCAGAGGAACATTGTAATATGGACCTCCATCTTATACACCTGTGCAACAGAAACCCACTGTAGGCAAGGACCCAGAAATATGAATTTCTCTGCATATATAGAAGCAAAGAATATCCACATTCCTAAGTTCTTACCTTTTGGAATGTAAATAAATCTCTCCAGGGGAAAGATAAGGTGAGTACCTCCAGGTTTACAGTCCAAAGTTGCATCCCCTTTGCAATGCGAACACCTAGGAAGGTAACTCTCTCAATTGCTTTGTGATCTCTGGGTATTCAATCACTCTTTCTAGTTTCCCAGATCACAGTAAGGAATGTAACGCTTTGGCCCTCTCAGGAAGATTAATGAAATTTTATTAGCCTTTGGATGGGAATGAATTAGCTCTACCTTTAAGAAGATAAATAGCTGCAGACATAATAACAAGGCATGTGAACAATACAATGTTTCTGGGGAAAAATAAGCAAACATTCTCTAGCTTCATTGTTGGTCCATTTCAGTGGCTCAGGAAGCCAGGATTTTGCAGGACTAAGAGAAATCCAGGGAAGATTTATTTTCCCAAACATGCATTTTTAACTGTCTAAATTTCCTTTCTATTGGCGGATTTAGATGGATTTCACAAATGTTGTCTTTTTAATTTTTTTTATGTTTCTAATTGCCATTATGAATTTCTTGTTTTTGCACCTTGAGTTATTTTTAAAGGTGCTATGTAGTTTCCAACATTTTGAGAGGAGTAGATTTCTTTGGCTAATCATTTCATTGTTGAATTCAAATCATTTTGCATTGTGGTCAAATAACCTAATCAGAACTTGATATCAGTTCCTTGGCATTTGTAGAGTCTGGTCTAGTTTGTGGTGTTTTGGTCCACGTATACTTTTAAAGGTTTTATAATCCCTAATAGTTTCAGTCTTGTTTTGTGTCTACTATATCAATATTATTGGTTGTGTGATAAGGAAAAGACACTGCAGCCCTCCCCCTCCCCCTTTTCTGACAAGAATCTCCCACCTTAGACCTGAAACCTGCACTTCTGGCTCTGTAACCCTGCCCACTTGATTTCATAACCTGCAGTTCTGCTTCTGTAACCATGCTTGCTTAGTTGTCTAAGGTAATGGAAAAATTCCACCCACCAACTCGCTAGCCAATGAACGGGAGCCTGCAGACCCCAATAAAAACTCCAGAAAACTGGGGCTCGGTCCCAGAATTTGGAAACTGAACTTTCCTCTGGGCCCGCGTGCGTAATAAAGCCTGGTTCCTTCACTCCCTCCGAGTGCCATTTTGGGTTTCTCATCATGACAGCCACAACAGTGTTGTTCAAATCTTCCATATCCTTATTAAAAATTTTTGTTGCATTTTCTATCCATTATTGAGAGAAGTGCAGTTAATTCTCTCATTATTATTTAATAACAGTTTTCTTGATTTTTTTAGTTTTGCACTATATACAATACTAAGAGCCACAATTATTTTATCTTCCCATTAAATTATTTACCTTATCAATGTATGTTTATCCTAATAATCCCGTATGAATTTTTGCCTTGATTTCCTTTGATTTTGTATGATGGTATTGTGAGGGTTGTGTTGAGTGATCTCACAAAAATGGCACTTGTCATAGATGAGACAAGATCAGATTCATTTGCCTTTCAGTGAAGGACAGTTTGAAAATAGTGATAAACCCCATGGGGAAGAGGGAGTTCTGTAGGATATGATTCAATCCGCTGTGGGATTGTGGTAATTGCCCTTCTCTGCGGTCCATCTACTTTCCCCTGAAAGATATGCAATGTGCTGCTTCCATGGGTTGTGAGTCATACTGGGAAATGACCTGGGTGTTTGGCACTTCTTAAGATCTGATGGTTTTTCTTTTCCCCTTCATATCTGTATTATTTTCAACTTCAGGAACGGTTTATACTCAATTTGTTCTCTCAGTCATTACTCCCCCAAGAAGGCGAAACTCCTTATTTCGTTTGTTGCTTGGCCAAGGAGGCTGGGAATGGAAGTCGTGCTCCTTTTGATGGCATTTTCTATTTTTAAAGCAGTCAGCTTTCTCTAAGATTTGCTCATGTGATAGTCCCAGGAGGCCTGGAAAGCCCTGCTCTTCACATTTGTTTTGGTTGAGTTAGAAGAAAAATAAAATTGGATGGAGAGCAAATGGACCTTGATCATGGTGGCCGTGCAAATGAATAAAAATTGCTATGAAACAGTATACACCCACATCTTGATTTTCACTTTTGAAGTATAAGCTATAAACCTGAACTCATATCAACTTTGTTTTGTTCTTATTTTGTCAAGTATCCGTTGCCTATTTTTCATGTCAAAGAAAAACAGTTATTTCAGTCAAATGAAATGTTAGATGGCATTCCCACAGCTCTTCAGGTGAAACAGCCTCTATCACTTTGCCTAACGTTTAGGTGTCTGCACAATTTCTCTCTGATGTTCACAAATGACTTCTACCTCCATCACCCACTCCCACTCCTGCTGCCCTTTCATGGGGCATTTCAATGCCTCACTCATGTTGAAAAGATTGTTTATGCTCATGAAAGCTTTCCAATTCTGTAAATCATCCTCTCTTAATGTCACTAATCCTTATTACGCTTTCACCTCTTTGGGCTTAGTAAGACTAATGTCAATATCTGTCTCTCCAGCTGTTTCCTGGTTGCTTACTCTTTTGTAAGAGAATTCCCATGGAATAAGTATTCTGATTCCCACATCTATGCTATGGTGTCTCACTCCACTTTTCTGGTACCAATTTCCGTCTTAGTTTGCTAAAAGTTGCTGAGAACAATATACCAGAAATGGGTTGGCTTTCATAATGGGAATGTATTACATTAAAAGCTTACAGTTCTGAGGCTGTGAAAATGTCCAAATCAAGGCATCATTAGAGATGCTGTCTTACCGAAGGTCAGTTGTTGACCACCCTGGACTCCTGCCAAGTGGCAAGACACAATGGTGATTCTGCTGGTCTACATCACTACTTCTTCCTCCAAGCTTACTTCTTCCCTGAGCACAGCTGTGGATGACCAGGCATATGGCTCACCTCTCCCTTCTCCTCCAGGCTTCCATTTATAAAGGACTCCAACAAGGGACCAAGACCCACCCTGGGTCATGCTTCACTGAAGCAATCCAATCAAAGTTCCCCCAATTGAATCCAATTCAATCAAAGGGTTCCACACCCACAGGAATGGATTAGCTCCAAAAACATGATCTTTTCTGGGTCCACTAAAAACTTCAAAACTTTCTCAATCTTGTACTCATCAAATTGACTGAATTTCTTTATTAGCTCTAGTAGCTTTCTTATGGATACTTTGGGATTATTGATATATATGATGGTGCCATTTACCAATAGAGATGGTTTTACTTCTTCCTTTCCAATATGAGTGTCTTTTGTTTCTTTTTCTTCCCTTTTTGCTGTGGCTGGAACCTCCAGAACGATGTTGAGCAGCAGTGGTGAGAGTGAGAATCCTAGTCTTGTTCCTGATCTTAGAGGAAGCTTTCAGTCCTTTATCATTATGATTTTAGCTATGGGTTCTTCATAAGTCCCTTTATATGTTGAAGTTCCCTTTTTTCCCTAGTTTTATGTGTGTGTTTTTCATGAAAGAGTATAGGATTCTGCAAAATGCCTTTTGTGCATCACTTCAGATGACTATGTGTTTTTCCCCCTTTTTCTATTAATATAGTGCATTAACTTGGTTGATATTCTTATGTTGAACTTCCCTTGCATTTCTGGGATAAATTCTACTTGGTCACTGTATGCAAACTTTTAATAAGCTTTTGGATTTGCTTTACTAGCATTTTGTTAAGTAATTTTGCATCTATATTCATAAGGGTATTGGTCTATTATTTTCCTTTCTTGTGCTGCCTTTATCTGGCTTTGGTGTGAGAGTAGCCTCCAAGAAGGAGATAGGAAGTATTCTTTCCTCTTAAATTTTTGGAAGAATTTAAAGAGTTAATTCTTCCTTGAATGTTTGGTGGAAGTCACCATTGAAGCCAACTGATCCTGGACATTTCTTTATCAGAAGATTTTTGGTGACTAATTCAATCTCTTTAATTGTTACAGGCTTGTTGAGATTTTCTATTTCTTCTTGACTCAGTTTAGGTAATTTGCATTTAATCAAGATTATCTAAATTTTCAATGTACAATTGTTCTTAATATCCTCTTATAATCCTGTTTATTTCTGTAAGGTTGATATTAATGCCCCTACTGTCATTTCAGTTTTAGTTATCTGAGTCTTCTCTCTGTTTTCCTTTGTCAGCTAGCTAAAAGTTTGACAATGTTATTGATATTTTTAAGGAACCAACTTTTTGGTTTCATTGATTCTCTCTTTTGTTTTTCTATCTCTTTTCTTTTAAATCTCCACTCTAATATTAATTATTTCCTTCACTCTACTAAATTTAAGTTTAGTTTGTGCTTCTGTTTTTAGTTCTGGATTGTGAAGTTACTTTATTGATTTGAGATCTCTCTTCTTTTTTAAGTTGTAGCTATAAATTTCCTTCTAAGCACTGCTTTTGATAAGGAAAAGTCACTGCAGCCCTCCCTCTCCCCCTTTTGTATCTCATCCATTTTGGTAAATTGTTTCATTTTTATTTGTCTCTAAGTACTTTCTAAATTACCTTGTGATTTGCTTTTTGTTTAAGAGCATGTTATTTAATCTCCACATATATATGAAATTTCCAGTTTGCCTTCCAATTTTACATTTCCAGTTTACCTAGAATTATTGAATTCTAACTTCATTCCATTGTGGTTGGAAAAGATACTTGTATGTTTTCAATTTTTTTTTTAATCATTGAGACTTGTTTTCTGAGCTAGCATGTGATCTACCTTGCAGAATGTTCCATGTGCATTTGAGAAGTGTATTCTGCTGTTGCTGAGTGAAGAGTTCTATAGATGTCTATTAGGTTCAGTTGATTTACAGTAGTGTTCAAGGACTCCATATCCTTATTAATCTTCTTTCTAGTTATTTTATCCATTATTCAAAATCATGTATTTAAGTTGCCAACTGGTAGAGGTTCCCCCTCAGTAGGGTTGCAATAATTAATAAGCTGTAACTCAGTTCCCCCTGATATACATTGAGGAAAGACAAGTCCCCCAACCCATAGCCTACATGCTGAAAAACATGGCACTTCCCCAAAGGTTGAACAAAGAAACCACATGGAGACGGGAGTAAAGTGAGATAGAGACATTCCTCTCCTCCAGACCAAGGCACCACCAGCCCCTCCAGCACTCCAAGGACACATAACTCCCTAGCGCACTATCCTCTAGCCATACAAGGGAAAATTTTCACTTCTAGAGCTTGCTATTGGCCCCTATACCTCACTCAGTCCCTTGACCCCCTCCCACCGACCATCATTTCCTTGCCTAGGAAGGTACTGTATAAATTCATATTCCCCCTTCCGGGGGTGGGCTGAAGTCTATTCTTCAGATCCCCTCCATTAGGAGAGCTTATCAATAAACTTCCTGCCTGCAGTCATCAGTCTCCACATCCCAGTGAGCACCGCTTTTTCTCCAACACCAGCTATGATCGTAAAACTGTCTATTTCTCTCTTCAATTTTGTCAGTGTTTGCCTTATATATTTGGGACTCTGTTGTTAGGTTCAGATATGTTTAAAATTGTTATGTCTTCTAGATGTGAATCCATCCTTTCATCAATATATAATGTCTTTCTTTGTACTTGTATCCATTTCACCTAAAATCTATATTAGTAAAGTCACCCCAGCTCTCTTCTGGTTACTGTTTGCATGGAACATTTTTTTCCTATCCTCTCACTTTCAACCCATTTGTGTCTTTGGATCTAAAGTGAGTCACTTGCAGACATTATATAGTTTGATCATGCTTTTTATTTGTTCTGCCAATCACTGCCTTTCTATTACATATACAATAATTGAAGATTAGACATGACTCATTTCTGCCAATTTTCTGTTTAATTTTTTTATGTCTTAGATCATTTTGTCCCTGATATCCTCCACTACTGCCTTCTTTTGTGTTTAGTTAAACTTTATAGTAAACTATTTTGACTCCTTTCTTATTTCATCTTATGTATATAATTTAGATATTTTCTTTGTGGTTACCACCGGCATTAGATTTAACTTCGTAAATCTATAACAGTGTTGTTTGAGTTGATACCAATTTAATTCAATATCATAAAAACTGTTCTCCTATCTCCTAAACTGCCCTTCTCCCTACCCCTTTATACTGTTTTTGTCACAAATTACATCTTTACACATTGTGTGCCCAATAACATAGATTTATAATTATTTGTATACGTATCTAAATCATGTAAGAAATAAAATGTGGAATTACAAAGCAAAAATACAAAAATACTGGCTTTTATATTTACCCATGTAACATAAAGCCTTAACAGATCTTTGTTTCTTCCCATGGGTTTTAAATACTGTCTAGTGTCCTTTTGTGTCAATCTTTAACATTTCTTGCAGGGCAGATCTAGTGATAACAAATCCCTCAGCTTTTGTTTATAGAAGGTCTTAAATTTCTCCCTTATTTTTGAAGGACAGTTTTGCTGAATATAGAACTCTAGGTTGTTTTTTCTTTCAGTACTGAAATATGTCATCCCACTGTCTTGTGACCTCCATGTTTTCTAATGAGAAATTGACTCATTACAGTCAGAAATTATCTTTCATTTTATTGAGAATCCCTTGTATGTAACAAGTGAATTCTCTCTTGCTGCTTTTAAGAGTCTCTTTTTGTCTTTGGCATTGGACAGTTTGATTATAATGTGTTATCATGCAGATCTCTGTGAGTTTATCTCATTCACAGTTTTTTGAGGTTTTTGGATGTATCTATTCATATATTTGATCATATTTGGGATATTGCGATATGGCCAATATCACATCAAACATTCTTTCTGCCCTTTTCTCTCTCTCTTCTCCTGGGAATTCCATAATGCATATGTTGGTATGCTTGATTCTGATTCTTAGGGTCCATTCACTTTGCTTCATTTTTTTCTTTCTTTCTGCTTCTCAGACTGAATAATTTCAATTGTCCTATCTTTTAATTTTGCTGATTCTTTCTTCTGTCTGTTCAAATGTTTTGTTGAACTCATCTAGTGAATTTTTCATTTCAGTATATTTATAATGTCTGTTTGGTTAATTTTTATAATTTCTGCCTGTTTACTGAAATTCTCATTTTTTTCATATATCATTTTCTTGATTTCCTTTAGATCTTTGAGCATATTTAAGACAATTGTTTTAAAGTCTTTTTCTAAAGCTATTTGACAAAATCCAGCAACCTTTCTTGATAGAAACATTCAGTAAAAGAAGAATAGAAGGGAACCTTCTCAACATGGGAAAGGCCATTTATGAAAAACCCACAACTAAGATCATGCTAAAAGAAGAAAGACTGACAGCTTTTCCCCCTAAGATCAGGAATGTGACAAGGATGCCACTCAGTATTGTACTATAAGTTCTTACCAGACAAGTTAGACAAGAAAAAGGAATAAAAGGTTTCTAAATTTGAAATGAAGAAATAAAATAATTTTCAGGTGATATGATCCTATATATAGACTATCCAAAGAAATTGACAAGAAAACTATTAGAGTTAATAAATGAAGTCAGCAAAGTGGCAGGGTACAAAACCAACACACATTCAAAAACTGTGTTCTTCTATGCTAGCAATGAGCAATCTAAAAAGGAAATTAAGAAGACAATTGTATTCATATTAGCATCTAAAAGAATAAAATGTTTAGGAATGAATTTAACTAAAGATACAAAAGACTTTTATACTGAAAAGTACAAAACACTGCTGAAAGAAATTAAAGAAAACTTAAATAAATGGCAATATATACCATGTGCATGCATTAGAAGAGTTAACATTTTAAATATTTCAATGTTACCCAAAGCAATAAAAAATTCAATTCAGAACTTTTATGAATTTCAGCAACATTTTTTTCAGAAGTGGAAAACCAATCATGAAATTTTTATGCAACTGCCAGGGGCCCTGAATAACACCTAAAAATATTTTCCACATGCAGAATAATGAAATTATATCCCTACCTCATAACATATACAAAAATCAACACAAAATGGATCAAGTATAAGAGCTAAAACTATAAAACTCTTAAAAGATAACATAGGGGCAAATTTTTATGTCCTGGGATTTGTAATTGCAATTTAAAATATGACACCAAAAGCATGAGCAACAAAAGAAATGATCGATAAAAATTATTTCTTCAAAATTAAAAACTTTTGTGCATTGAAGGAAATTTTTTAAAAAGTGAAAAGACAGTCTACAGAATGGGGGGAAACGTATATATTAGGTAAAAGTTTAATATCCAGAATATATAAAGAAATTTTACAATGCAACAACAAAAGGCAAACAACCCAATTTAAAAATGGGCAAAGGACTTGAGTAGACAATTTTTCAAAGAAGATATAAAATTGCCACTAAACTAATGAAATGATGCTCAAAATCATTAGCCATTAGGAAAATGCAAATTAAAATCATGATGAGAACCACTTCACACCCACAAGGATGGTAAATACTTGAAAACAAAACAAAACAAAAAAACACAGAAAAGTGTTGAAGAGGATGTGAAGAAATTGAAACTCTCTTGCTTTTTTGGTGGGAATGTAAAATGGTGCAGCCACTGTGGAAAGCAATATTATAGCTCCTCAAAAAGTTAAATATAGAATTACCATTTGACCTGCAATCCCTCTTCTAGGTATAGGTATATATCCAAAGGCAGTAAAAAACAAGATTACAAACAGATACTTGTATATCAGTGTTTGTAGTTGCATTATTCACAATAGTCAAAGATGGAAACAATGCTAGTGTCGATCAACAAATCAATGGATAAACAAAACGTGGTACACATGCACAATGAAATATTATTCAGCAACATGGAAGAACTTTGAAAAAATTATGGTCAGTGAAATAAACAATACACATAAGAACCAAAGTTGCATGATATCTCTTATGAGAGATGATTAGAAATAGGAAATTCACAGAGATAGAAAGCAGATTACAGGTTACCAGGGGAGGTGGGGCAGAAGTGTTTGTAAAAGTAAAATAAAATTTAATAAAGCAAAACAAAACATTAAAAAATGCATTCTGTTTGCCCCAGCATTTCCTCTTCTAGAAAAACATATGTAAAATAAAAATAATTGTAAAACAACATAAAGGTCCAGAAATAAGGGGTTTGTTATGAAAATATATTATTCTGCATCCACAATGAAACATTAAGCAGCCATCAAAAGAGATGAGGCTCACTGAATTGTAGGCTTACAAGTGGTTAAAATGGGAAATGTTTTGCTGTACATATGTTGCCAAAATAAATATAATTTTAAAAAATTCTTTGTCTACTTAGTCCAATGGCTTTCATGTTCTTATCATTTATTCTTTCACTGTACAGCCAGATTCCATTTCCTAATATTTAATTTATTTATTATCAAATATTTAAAACTGATACAAATCTATGGTTTTTATATTGTGTGGTCCCTTTATCTTATTTTGGAACAAGTTTTATACAGGTATTGCAAAATGAATCAGAGAGTTCAGGGACTGCTGAAATAACAGAAGAATTCTATTGTTCTTTTTAAGTTTGGATGAATTTCCTTGTAAAATTTTTGAGAACCATGATTTTCATAGAAAGTGCAAAACACTGCTGAAAGAAATTAAAGAAGACCTGAATAAATGGCAAGAAATACCATGTGCATGCATTGGAAGAGTTAACATTTTTAATATATCAACATATATTGATATATATATATATCACTTACTCTCATCATTTTTGTAGTTATGTTTTCATTTTATCCTATATTCAATCTTCTTTAGGATAGACTTTTGTAGAGTACTCATTTTATTAATTTTTTATTTTTAAAGAAGCGTTAGTTTACATGAATGTTGCATAAAAAATATAGAGGATTCCCATATGCTCCATCCCTTCCCACCGCCCCCCATTCTGACATTAACATCTTTCATTAGTGTGGTACATTTGTTTCAATTGATAAATATATATTGAAGCATTGCTACCAACCATGGACTATACTTTACATTATAGTTTACACTCTGCCCTGAACAATTTTATAGATTTTGACAAAATGTATAATGGCCTGTATACGCCATTGCAATGTCATGCAGGACCAGTCCAATGTCCCCAAAATGCCCCATGTTACATCTGTTCTTCCCTCTCCCTCCCCTCAGAACCTCTGGTGGTCACTGCCTTTATATCATTTATAAAAGTTCTTCCATTGCTAGAATAATAATAAGTATATAATAGAATAATAATAAATCTACTTTAGTACATTGTTCATTCCCCAATCTTGAGAATTTTGGGATGGTGATGTCCGTTCTGTTTCTAATTAAAAGAAAGCTTAGATCCCGTGGGGCAGATGGATGGGACTATCCTGCTTGCAGTTGCAGACACTCTCTGTTCCTTTGGATGGGCATTGTCCTTCAGCATCTCCTGTTAGTTGTCCTGGGTGAGTCCAATGAACTGGAGAGTAGGTGTTGAAACTGCTGAGATTCCGAGCTCAACTGGCAAATGAACAGACCAAAAATTTAAGTCTCTGGGACATATGTTTAACAAGTTTAGCACTAATTATAGGTTCAAATAAAAGGGGGAGGAGAGCCATGTGTAGAGAACCGATAAATGAGTCTAACTCTGTTACACTGGGGAGCATAAATTACAAATTAAGGCCCACTGACAGGGTGCCGAATTCCTGAGTTTGTCTGCCCTGCTTATAGTGTCTAGATATCTCTAGAGTACTCTTTTATAATTGTTTTAATTCTCTCTATAACTCTAGTCATATCCCACTCTCATTTCTAATTTCATGTTCTTACAATGTTCTCCTTACCCTATTCCCTGATTGGGAAATCTATTAAGTTATTTGAATTACCGTGTTTTTATTTTTCTTGAAGGTATAACCTTTGGTATATGCATCAATTCTGCTGTTTTCCCTTTTTCTGATTTATATATCTTCCCAACTTTATTAAATTCCTCCTGCTTTTCCTAGATTTGTTTTCTTTTCTTTCTAAGAACCCAATGTTGATTCTTAATTTTTTTTTCTTTTGAGTATAGGTTTGACAGTTAGTTATAGATTTTTATTTAGAGTGTTCCCATTATTGTTATTTTGTAATTTTTCTGCAGTTTCAAGTTTGATTTTGTCTTTGATCCTAAAGTTGTTTAAAGATGTTTTGTAATTTCAAAATGATTGCGTTTTTTCCATTTTGTTTCTACCACTCATGTTATTTATAATATTATTGCATAGTCAGAGATACATACTTTTTACTTTTATTAAATTGTATTTGCTTTTGTCTATTTCTTTTTAATCTAAAAAATAGTTTTTAAATAAATATTCCATGAAAATTTGAATTTAAAATTCAGTTTCTCTTTATAAGGTGTATATTCAATATATGTTAGAACTATTTGATAAACCTTATTATTTCATTCAGATAGTCTACATATCTATTTATCATGTATTTGATCATGAAAGACAGAAAACAATGTTAAACTGTCTCACTTCTACTGTGTTTCAGTTGATTTCTCTCTTTAAAATGGATAGCACTCCTTACCAATGAGAAAATTTCTTTATACCTCAAAGTCAACTTTATATTATGTCCCCTGCTTTAATTTTTATTTAAATTTGCTTATTAGTTCTCTATCCAGTTTGAGTTACTTTGCCTATTTAACTTCCCACACCACAACTGTTTCTCAAACTTTAGGATGCACATGCACATTCCAATAGCCAACAACCAAAAATTCTGACTCAGTAGGTCTGAGGTTGGGTCCAGAAATCTTAAGGTTTATTAAGGTCCTCTGGTAAGTCTGATGGAGATGGTTAATAGTCCATACTGAAAAACTATACTAACCATGTTGGTTAATGCTGGGGTGGGTAAATGTCTCTCTGACTGACATATGAAGACATCATCATAGTAGATTTTGATTTTTGATACAAAATTCTGGTAAAAACAAACAAACTCTTTATTCCATTTTCTCTAATATTATTGGGTAAGCATGTTAAGAATGAAAGTTTTGTTCTGAGGCATTCCAGCTATAAGTCATTATAATGTCTAAGAAATGTGTCACTCAATTAGTATAGGTTGTGATTTACTACTCATATTTACACATGTTTTAGAATCACTCACACTCAAAAATTAAAATTATTCAATATAGTCTGTCTCCCTTTGTACTTAGAATGTCAAATATACTCTATAATGTTAAAAGAAACAGAGATAGAGATAGAGATGATGGAGAGAGAGAAAAAGAAAAAGAGAACCAATGAAAAAATAAAGAAATTTTTTCTTCTACCAGAAAGTAAATGCTATTGGGTCTAGACCACCCTCCCCCAACCCACCTTTTCCTTAAATATATTTTTTGTTGAATACAGAGACCTCTTTATTCTCTTTTTGGTTATAACAAGAAGAAAAACTTGGGTGATTATTTAACCCTTACTAGTTGGTAACTTTATTTAATATAAAAATACAAGCCATATATTTTAAAGTGAATAGCACAAGTGACTGGTCAATAACACCCTGCAAAGGAAAGACCTCAAAACTCAGTGTGGTTGTTAGTCCAGGCACAGCCCATTCATCAATTTGGAAGGTTCAATTTCCCTAAAAAAAGTTCACTTACCATGATCAGCCTAAAAAGCAGCCAAAGAACCCAGGGTTTGGAGTGAAAAAAACTGGGAAGGGAACCCTAAGTTTGTCTCTTAACTGGATGTTTGACTTTGGATAAGTTGTTAGATTCTCCAAGCCTCAATTTAACCACGTAAAATGGAAACAGTGCTACTAACCTCAGGGGATTGCTGTGAAGATTAAAATGAGGTGATATATAAATGTTTCTCCTCCAACCTTCCTGTCTGATTAAATTCTGGTCTGTCATGAAGCAATAGCAATTTCACAGCCAGTCTCAGATTTTTGTCATTCTTAAAATACAATATAGGCTTGAAGTTTTACTCTATTAATCCTCTATTAACAATTTTCCATCCATAATAAAGGATATGCTGCACATTACATATAATTAAATATGGTTTTGCCCATTAAACTGTATATATACGTTTGATAGAGAACTTCAACAGAAAGTGAGGGATATCTAGGAATTTGGGATCCAGGAATCAGAGAAGATCAGGGACCCTCAGACTTTCAGATGAAGTGTTAGGAACAGATGATGCACTCCAGGCTCACAATTCTGTCAAATTCACAGTGAATCCAAATTTATCTATCATACACATTTTTATTCTATAAGTGCTTCTTTGAAGAAAAGTTTTTCATTAAAATTTTTAAAAAACCGCTGATGTTGCATGGCCTTTTCATCAAGAAGAATAAAGGAGAAATAACTGTCCAGTTCACATGGCTATCTGTTATCACAAAGCAGTCTTAGAGCCTGGGTTTCCCATGCCTCAACCAGTTTTCTTTCAGTTCTAGTATTTGGAAAGATATTACATACATACAGACATAAAATCTCTGTAGGTCCCATGGGGCAGGTGGATGAAACTATATTGTTTGCAATTGTAGATACTCTTTGTTTTTTGGGATGGTCATTGCCATCCTCATCATCATCTTAGTTTTCCTGGGCAAGTCTGAAGAGCTGGAGAGTTGATGTTACAACACTGCTGAGATTCAGGGCTCAACCAGCACGTGAAGAGATCGAAGATTTAAGTCTGAGGTACATATTTTTAATAAGTATAGTGCTAATTGTAGGTTCAAATAAAAGGGGCAAAAGAGCCATGTATAGGGAAATTATAAATGAGTCTAACTCTGTTACACTGGGGAACATATATTCCAAGGTAAAGCCCACTGGTGGTGCCGAATTCCTGAGATTGTCTGGCCTGCCTAGAGTGTCTAAATATTTCTAGAGCCCTCAGGAGCACCCCTGCCTGAGGCACTCAATCAGAAAGAGTGGGCCTCACCGTTCTAAAATCCTCAAGATTGAGAAATGAACAAACATAAGGAAAGGATACAATTATGGACTAAAGTGAACTTATTATTATTCTAGCAGTGGAAGATCTTGTAACACTCATATAAAGGCAGTGGTCACCAGGAGTTCTGAGGGGAAGGAGAGGGAAGAATAGGTGTAAAATGGGGCATTTTTGGGACATTGGAATTGTTCTGCATGACATTGAAATGACAAATACAGGCCATTATATATTTTGTCAAAACCTATAAAATTGTGCAGTGCAAAGTGTAAACTATAATGTAAACTCTTGATCATGGTTAGTGGCAATGCTTCAATATGTGTTCACCAATTATAACAAATGTATCACACTAATGAAAGATGTTAATGGGGAAAAGTGTGGGAGGGGAAGGGTGTGAGGTATATGGGAATCCCCCTATACTTTTGATGTATCATTTATGTAATCTAAAGCTTCTTTAAAAATAAAATAAAATTTAAAAAAAGAAAAAAAAAATCTCTATAGGATGATTTAGTAGGGGACTAAGCCCTGCATATTATGTAAGACAGACAAGTTTCATTTCTGTCCTCCTCACACCCTAGTAATTTGGGGACCATGAAATAGAATATTTTGGGGGAAATAATAAAATGTAATTGTTCTTTTAATTTGATCCTATGACTGAACTTATGTTTATTTGGAATATTTTCTTTTTGGTATAAAAGTGAGCATTTATTTAAAAAGTTACAAGACACTGGTTTTTCAGTAATTCAGTGGAAGGAGATTTAATTTCCCACTCTGCATGCATATCTGACACTTTTGAGCCCTCTTGAATGAGTCTAAGAAATGCATTCCAAAAATCACAACTCTTAATGTTAACTTAAAGTCCTGTGTGACAGGAGAGACAGACAGCCTTGAACCTTTTGTTTGGGGCTGAGGGAGTATGGTGGGAAGAGGAGCAGGAAGTTACCAGCAGCCAAGCATCACTGTCTCATAAATACACACACACACACACACTGAAATTAGAGTCCTGGACTCTTATGTGTTTGGTTCTTGATCAACTTTTGGTTTAAGCCATTAATCTCTGTGAAATGAAAGGAAAGCACAAAGTTGTGTTGTTTTAGCTGATTCTCATTACCAATTTAGTCAATCTATTGGTCCACTTTTCCATCATTGCAAAGCCCTAAAATGCTGAGCAAGTAACAAAAAAGATAGCAGTAAATATTTTCTGACCATAAAAATATTATCAATCCTTCTCTTTGAAATAATCACAGCTGAAGTAGAGGGAAAAATTGATTTCAAAGAAAAGAATCATGGAGACAGAAAAATCATAGAGGCAGACAGCTTACCAGGAATGGCAGGAGGTGGAATAGGGAGTTAATGCTTAATGGGTCTTGAGGTTCTGTTTGTGGTGATGTAAAAAATTTAGTCATGGATGGTGGTGATGGTAGCACAATATTGTGAATGTAATTAATGCCAGTAAATTGTACATCTGAAAGTGGTTAAAATGAGAAAGTGGTATACACGTGACCACAAGAAAATTTTTTAAAAAGGAAAAGATAATCTCTGCAGTGGCATTTGAGAGATGAAGCTTTACTCCATTCAAGCCCATGATTTATTTAGTGATACCAAATCACTGTGGGTCTTAAAGAGTTTACACTCCTCATAAAAAAATGCAAGTAACTCTTTGCACCAGTCATGGTTTAGAGAGTGAGAAGAGAGAGAGACATAGAGCCATGATAAGTGATTTGCCATCTAGTTATGGAGGTTATCAGTACAGGAAAAGAGAAAGAGTAGCTATAAAATTGGATAAGGTAGGTCAGAGCTCCTGGGAGATGATTGAAAATGCAATGAATTTGTAATCTTGTATGAGTATGTTTCAGGACTGGTATAGTGTATTCTGAATCTGCAACCAAATGTTTCAATTATTCAGGGAAACAAACAAAGCATCCTTTTACAATATCATAGTCCCAAGACCATTTGAATTAAATAACAATTAAAAACAAACTCCTTTTAGTAGAGTACAGCTCTCTGTGGAAAGAGTACTATTCTTAATCAGTTTTCTAACATTTATCACCACTCTGGCCCTGGCCAATTTCTAAGTCATTAACTTGTCTCTTTCATTTTGTACATAATTGAGATAAAGAAATGTTCTGGCAAGGCAATAAGAAGAAATTCTTCTCATAATGAGGAAGTTAAGATTTTGCTTTATTGTTATTGTTATCATTATTGTTAATTGCGGCTCATTGGTGACATTGCAGAACTAATAGGAAACTGACTGCTGTGATCTAGGAGGATACTTACTTTATTTATAAGGCCAATTTTGCCAAGCGCGCTAAAGGCCAAAAAACTGGGGGTGGGTAGGAGAGAGGATTTTCTTTCCTGTACACCCATAAAAGAAAGCAGTGGGCCCCTATTTGCTATTGATATTGATGAGAGCTGGTGGGAGACAGAGAAAAAGCAGAACTACATCTGTTACTGTCGTAGGTATCAGAAACAAGGACACCAGACTAAGATCAGTAGAGTCAACCCCATAGGAGCAAAGGAAGCCAGTGATAGAAGGACTGTAAAAGAGGCCCTAGAAGCATCCCAGCTTTCCAAGATGGGATCAACTTTTCCTGGAGGACCCATCCAGGACCCACAGGCACACTCACGGTACCAGGCAGGGACTGGAGAAGTAGAAGCCAACTCCCTTTTAGTGATGGAAAGAGAGTTTAGTAAAGGGAATATGCAAAGGTTTAGGAAGCCAAAGGGAGTGTGGCAGAGCCTGGGCTAATCACACTGGGCACCTAACACCCTAAGGAGGACAAAGGTGAGGAGAGTCAGAGACAATAGATATCTAACAGGAACTGGCACCTTTGGACCAGGGGCAGCCAGAGCAAGGCAACTGTGCAACTGAAAAGGGGCCAGAGAAGAGACCCAGGGACTAAAGACCCAGCACCCCTGTGACAACCCATCCTTATTCCCACCCTACACCCCCAACTACTCCCTACTAGCCCTTCCTGCCAGGGTCTGGGACCTGTTAATGGCCTCCCCTCAGCTCCATTTCTGGAATGGTAGAGAGCATTCCGGAGGAGCAGAGGGAAGTTTCCAGGACTAAATGGGGTGATGGAGGTTGGGAGTGGCTACAGCCAATAGGTGGACTGTCCTGCAGAGACAGAGGGGCCAGGGGATGGAGAATACAAACTAGTAGGTATGACAGCAGTGGTCAACCAAGGCTATCCAGCCCCAATCAACACAATTGCCCCCCATAAAGGACCTGTGGAATGGCAGTGGGAAGCCAGGGGAGGGCAGTTGTCTGGAGGTGAGCCTTGCTAGCAAGGCTGGAGCCCCAGGATGGGGCTCAGGAGTGGCATCTGATTCTGAGTGGTAGAACGATGGATCTGGGTCCCAAGCAGGTTCTAGGGTGCCTGCACACCAGAGTGAGCTCAACGGAGGCTGAGATCCTAACAAGTTTTACTTTTTTTATTTTTATTTTTTTGGCTTTTCATTTTTTTTATTTTTTAAAAGATACTTAGATTACAGAAATGTTACAGAGAATATATAGGGGGTTTCCATATGCCCCACTCCCCACACCTCCTACATTTTCCCACATTAGCAACATCCCCCATTTGTGTGGTACATTCATTGCAATTGATAAACACATTTTGGAGAATTGCCACTAAGCATGGACTAAAGTTGACATTGTAGTCCACACTCTTTCCCACACAATTCTGTAGGTTATGGCAAGATATACAATAGCCTGTATCTGTCGTTGTAATGTCATTCAAGACAATTCCCAAGTCCCGAAAATGCCCCAGTATTACACCTGTTTTACCCTCTCCCTCCCCTCAGAGCCTCCAGTAGCCACTGCCTCCACATCAATGATATAATTTCTTCCATTGCTAGAATCACAATAAGTCTATAGTAGAATACTAGCAAGTCTACTTTAGTCCATTCCCCAATCCTGAGGATTCTGGGATGGTGATGTCCACTCCACCTTTAATTGAGGGGGGCTTTGATCCCATATGGCCAATTGATGGCAATCTCTTGCTTGCAGTTGTAGACACTCCTGGTTCCTTGGTATGTTGGTTATACATCATCTCCTCCTTGTTAGCTGTCCTGGGTAAGTCCAATGAACTGGAGAGTAGGTGTTGCAACTCCACTGAGGCTCAGGGCCCAGCTGGCACATGGACAGCCCAAAGACCTAACAAGTTTTAGATGTGTCAAAGAAGAGGTGTTGTACATATTTAAGTCATACTACATTTAATCTGATTTCAAAACAGCTATTGATATCACACCAATGCAAACTGTTAATAATAGGGAAAACTGAGTGTGTAAGGGGGGTATATATAGGAATGCTATATATTCTGCAATATATAGCATTTTATTCTTATATAGCATTTATTCTGCAATCCTACAGAAAAATAAAAATAAAAAATAAATAAAAACAGCTGGGACCCCCTCTCACTTGGAGGTGGAGTGAACATTACCATCCCAAACTCCTCAGGATTGGGGGAAGAGCTATGGACTAGAGTGGACTCACTGGTATTCTGTTGTAGACATATTGTGATTCAAGCAATGGAAGAAATTATGAAAGTGAGGTGGAGCCAGTGGCCACTGGATACTTTCGGAGCAGGGAAGGGAAAAGCAGTTGTAATACAGGGGCTTCTTCAGGACTTGGGAATTATCCTGAGTGACATTACAACGGCAGATATAGGACATTTTACATCAGCATATAACATGCAGAACTGTGTGGGAGAGAGTGTGGTCTGCAATGTGAACTGTGGTCCATGCTTAGTGGCAAAGCCCCAGGATGTGTATATCCATTGCAGGTGATGTGCCACACTAATGAAAGATGTTAATGTGGGAGGTTGTGGGAGGAGTGGGAGGTGGAGAACATGGGAATCCCTGTAATTTTTGTATAACATTTATGTAATCTAAGTATCTTTTAAAATAAAAAAAATTAAAAATAAGTACCACACAAATACAAAGTATCAACAATAGCAGAGTATATGTGAACATTGTACTTTTCCATGAATTATCTGTAATACTGTAATGTTTCTAATGTAAAAATAATAATATTTCAAAATGTTATACTGACAGAAAAAATAAGCTGCTTTTTAAAAACAAACAAACAAACAAACAAACAAAAAAAAACAGCTGTTGGCGAGACGGGAAGAGATATACAAGCCTCCTTAAAAATGAAGTTTTATTCCTTCCTTAAAAGGTATACTTATCAAGGACCCCCTTGGAGACAAGCACCATCCTAGATGAAGGGGTGGAAAGAAGAGCAACACTAAAACAGTTTGTTTTACTTGGTGAAGGCTCTAAGACTACCTGAAAATATGTATTTTATGCAGAACTGGAAGGGGTGGAAGGAAGAACAACACTAAAACAGTTTGCTTACTTGGTGAAGGCTCTAAGACTACCTGAAAATATGTATTTTATGCATAACTGGAAAGCTAATTCTTTATGAACAGAGATTCTGTAAGTCTTCTTCGCAGCCGGATCATCCAGGCCTAGAACTACTTGTTGTCCGACTGAGTCATAAGGGACAAATTCAGTGAGAAAGTGCCTGGCTTAGGAAGATAGTTCCTCACTGTGCCTACTAAACTGGATTTTAAGTACATCAGACAATTGCACAATGAGGATGAATGTGAAACTTGGTGGGATCTGGATGATAAATAAAGAATCATGATCCAGAGCTGTGAGAAGTGGGACATTTACCACAACTGATCAGACCACAGTGGAAAAATAATGTAAAAGGACATTGTTATGGCTTGGGCACTCCCATTTGTATAACTGATATGCTGACCTCTGTGTTCAAGATTCCATATGTGCTAAGCCTCTCCTCAAAACGAAGACTTGATTGGAAGAAAACATTTCCAAGGCAATCATATTTTATAAGACTTTTATTCTGTATCCTTGATGCCCACATTTATTCCCATTAATTTCTTGTTTTTCCCCTTCAAAATCATCACATGTAAAAATTAGATATGACAACTGTCAAATTCTTAAAACATTCATCCTTTCAAGCAATCATTTTAATAACACTCTATAATTGCCTGTCCTTGACCTGTTGTTTCACATATTGACAATATTTAAGACAGAGAGCTATTAAATCCATACAGTGAAGCATTTTTTTCCTAGGTCCTGGTCCATTAATAGAAAATGGGAAATGGTCCCTGGTGGTTGTTTTGAAAAATCAGTCCAGCATAACTATTGGCAATACTTGAGTAATCCAGTGCAGGAAAAGGGAGATTAGTAAAACATGTCTCACCATGAGCAAACTTTTGGAATTTTAGAGTTTGTTTTTCTATCAGAAATATCAGCAGTTTTGTCCACTTTGGTACAAAACGATTGGAAACGTCCTTCATTTTATAGAAACACTACTTTTCAAAAACTAGGATTTTTACGCGTCCCCAGGGAACTTGGAGATGAATAGCAAAAATGAAGGAAGTCTTCAAATTCAGGGAAAACTCTGGCAGTCAGCCCTATTCAGAATGCGAACCCTTTATAGCTCAGTGTGCTAAGAAATAAAATGGGAATTTGAGAGCTGCCATGATCACTTTTCTGAAATGAGGGTGAAATTTCTTCAGCTCACCAGACTTCATTATCCCTGGTGTGAATGCAGAAATGAAATGGTATTAAAATGGAGCTACTGGAAAAGATTATCTATCATGTCACCAAAGGAAAACAACAACAAAAAAAGAACCAATAATAAATCCAGTGTAGATAAATCAAAGTCTTGCTGAAAATTCATATCAAGTTTGAGGGAATCCTGAAGATTCTATGAGCTTAGTTTATTTTGGGAGATGGTACAATTTCACTATGAAAATTGAACTAAATTTATTTCTTTTTATATCTTGGGGAATGCTAAAAGGTGAGAATAGGAAAGATGAGAACATTTTGTCTTTGAAACAGGAAAAAATGAATATTTGGATTCAAGGAAATGTCTTAAAAAATAAAAATTAAGCAACCTTATCCTTGATTAGCAGCTTTTATAGGTTTCCCTCTGGACAAATAATGAGCACATTTATTGTTCTACACAGGTATTGCTCTCCTCATGGGATCTTGGTGAATCAACTGGGAAGTTGGAGAAGATGAAAAAAACAGTAATTGAGTATAGAAAATATGAAAATAACCAAAATATTTAATTACATTTCATTGTTTTCCATAGAACCATGCAGAACTGTTGAGGGTTGAAACGTTTCTGATTAAAATAAGGATTTTTCAACTCTTTTCTCAGCTGGATGCTTAGTACTTGCTTTTTAAAAAAAATTCTGATGGAACCTCTCTTGCTCTATCACAAACTGAGGAAATCTTCTAATGTTTTATTAAAACTAGGAAACTTTAAAAGATCTGTTCATAGTTTTACCTGAAAAGAGGGTATTCTGAAAACTTCAATTTTAGAAGAAAATATGTGAACTAATTTAAATTTGATCGAGTAGGAAAGGGCAGGAAGTAAATGTAATATTTAGGAAACTCACTTAATTTGCTATTCTATCTGGATCTTTGATAAAAAATTGAAAATAGGGCTTATTCTCACCTTAAGCAAAATCAAAAGCCCAGAACCCATGGTTTCTAACGGTAGTACATAGCTCTGGGTTACAGCAAAAGGTAAAAATCTTTCCTTCTAGAGGAAAATCTTGATACATTCCTTTGGGGATTGACTCATGTCCTCCACAAAACATGTTCAAGTCCTAAGTGCTGGTCCTGTGGGTGTGAACTCATTTGTAAATAAGAGCAGATGTGGCTCAAGCAATTGGGTGCCTGCTTCCCACATGGGAGGTCCCAGGTTCAGTTCCCGGTGCCTCCTAAAGAAGATGAGCAGATGCCACAATGAGCAGATGCCGCAACCAGCAAGATACTGCAACTGCAGCAACCAGCAGACTCTGCAACCAGCAGGTGCCTCAACCAGCAGGGAGCAGAAGTGGCTCAAGCGCTTAAGCACTTGCCTCCCACATGAGAGGTCCAGGGTTCAGTTCTCGGTGCCTCCTAAAGAAGAAAATGAGCATATAATGAACAGACAGATGAGGGAGCCATCTCAGGGGAGAGGGGTTTGGGAACAGAAATTAAAAAAATTTTTAAAATCCTATTTAGATAAGGCTAATTGTGTCATTCTGGAAGTTTTTAGGGTCCTGGGTTGTCTTTGTAGCCATCCTGGAATGAACTCATCTTTTCTCTTACTTCTCAACTTTATTCAATTTTATCCCCAGATTGTCCCAACTTCTCCAACTTCTTTCCCATCCAGGTTTGCCATGTGCCCTGGGAGCCAGGAAGAGTTCCTATGCCCATCAGAATCAGCTGGCACAGGCTGTATAAAATTTTAAAAAGAGAAATACAAAAAAGACTTCTGCTTCTAACAATGATAGAGTAAGAGGGACTGGAATTAACTGTCTGCTTTAAGCAACTGAAAAACAAACAAAATCCATTAAAGAATGGTTTTCTGATATTCAACAACAGGTATCAGAAGATAATGATCCTTGACAGAAGGAATGAAAATGAGGTGAGGCTTGGGATTGTCCAGTTTACTGCTTAGGGAGAGTTCATGGTCCCAGTACAGGGAGGGAAGCCTAAGCTGAGCTCAGCATTCTCCCTGAGTTGACAGAGATGAGAATATAAGGAAGCAAAGCAGCTAGAATTCACAGGGCAGAATAAGGAAAGAGGAGAGCAGAACAAAGAGAAAGGTCTGGAAACATGCAAAGGGTTCCACTAGATTCTTGAACTGACCACTGATTAGCATATGTATGTGAGCAAACTACCAAGCCCTGTGAAACTGTGAAAGAGCAAAGAAAATATTGCCTAGAGCAATACCAGGAATACTATTTGCTCCCACCAGCCTGATTGGGATAGACCTCCTAATAGACACGGCAAAATATGAGTACTTTAGAAAGATATTGCCTCAGTCATGGCAGCAAATTAGTCTTATACTACAGTTTGTACTGATATAACATAACAAATCTTAAGATCATGCATCATAAAAATCAAACTGTTTCCAAGGAACTTAACTGTATTCCAATATGTAACTCATAAATATTTAAAGGAATAACAAAAATTCTAACAATTGAACACAAAAAATTCACAATGTTAGACATTTAATAAAAAAATGACCAGTCAGGCAAATAAGTGGATAATACACCCCATAATGAAGAACATAACCAACAATAGAAATCTACTTAGTAATGATAAAGATAATAAAATTAGTAGACAAGGACATTAAAATAGTTACTTTGAACATATTCCATTCTTTCAAGAAGGTATTAGAAAGCATGAGTGTGAAAGACATAAAAGCTATGTCTTTTAATACCAAGAATGAAGATCTGGAGATGAAAAAAATGTCTGAAATGAAAAATGCATAGGATGGAATTATCAGCATATTGGACACTGTAGGTGAAAAAAGAAGTACATTAGAAAACACAGCAATAGAAACTAGTGAAAATGAAACAAAGAAGAGGGGAGGTTCAAATGGAATAATATATCTGCAATCAGAGTCCCAGAAATAGGGAGTATAAAACACTTGAAGATACAATGTTTGAAAATTTTTCAGATTTAATGAAAGCAATAAACTCCCATAAGCAATAAGCTCAATGAACTTCAAGCAAAATAACTGTGAAGAAAACGACATTAAAG
>JAQZBX010023759.1:0-30617 GCA_029593785.1 Cabassous unicinctus
AGGAGGAGAAGAAGAAGAAGAAGAAGAAGAAGAGGAGAAGAAAAAGAAGAAGAAAAAGAAAAAAAAGAAAGCCTACATCATTTATGTCAGTTAGTTATGGAGCGTAGTTTTCCTATTAAGTTGCTAGGTGCGGGACCCTTCTGGAATTCACTCTGGATGAATAATCCCAACCCCCAACACCACTTCCATCCTAAGATGGAGTGAGACTGCTCAATAAACGCCTTTCCTCTGCATACTCATAACATTCCGAGGAGAAGGAGGGGGTGACTCAGCCATAGACTAAGAGGTGAATAAGCATGGCCAGCCCCACTCAATTATGGGGCCAGAGGGAAAGCCAGTGTCTGCAAAAGTCAAAACAGACTTTTGAAACAGTTTTTCATCCAGCCTCTGAAAACCTGCTCATTCAATTCCCCTGCTGTTGATGACTTTGGCTTGTGAGACAGGGCCTTTCTCTGGCAGCCCAAAGCTCTGACAATCCCCCAAATGTCAGGGGCTTGGAGAGATCCATGGGGTAAGGTTCCAAAAGGACAAGGTTACCAAGCTTCAGAATCTTTGCTGAGCTCCAGCGTTTCCAAAGCTCCTTTCTCCTTCAGTGACATTGAGTTGCAAATGTGAATTGCATCCTGGTTGTTCCAACAGCATGGGCTCTTCCTCTGTGCCTTGTAGTGATTAATTACACCTCAGCCAGCCAGGGTGACATGGGACCCAACTTCCAAAGCAGCCTCTTGGGGCCAAAGACCCAGCCCAGGTCCTGAGTGCTCTTCATTAGCCCAATACAAAAGGAGGATTTATGGCAGAAAAAGCATCCCATTCCTTCCCTTTCTTCAGTTCAGAGTAGAGGAGGAGATGTGTGTGAAGTTAGAAGGTGATGGACAAGGACACTTGGACAAGGCCATAGTTGTAATCCTGGTTTGACCTCAATTGCCCATGTGGTCCTGGTCAGTAAATTCTCTCTGAGATCTAGCAATCCTCAAGAGGTTATAGGGAGGGGCCCATGATCAAGACAACATGATAGACACAAGGCAACGTGCTTGGCAGTTTCCTTGGCTTCCCCTTCTTCAAAGCTGTGTACAATATTATATAACCGTGTCTTTGGCATCCCTATGGAACTGTGGTAGTTGCCTATGCACGTATGTGTTACCCATTTCTGTGTTTTTGTTGAGGCTGCTCCTCCTGCTTAGAGCATTTATCTCCCCAAAACATACTTTCATCTCTCTTACTTGAGACATCATCGCCATTGGGAAGTGTCTCTCCTCTCCACCCTAGTAGCATCCTGGGCTCAGCACAATCAAGACCCTCACCACTCACCACATCAGTTTACCATTAAGATTTTATCTGTTTCTCTCCCTTCCATAGAGGAAAGCCTCATTAGATACTTGTTTATTTGAATAAACTTGGCTCATTTCATGAACAGACCACTTTCTCTAAACCATAAAATAATTGCCTTTAGTAACATTTCAGCATTTTTTCAGTACATTTACTTATGTCACCTATGTGAGCTTAGCAGCACCTCTTCAAAACTGATAATATTATCCCCATTTAATAACTACAGGTAGTGAGCTTCTTACTTAAAGTGAAGCAGGCAGTCCATAACAGCATGAGAACACAAACCCAGGTGTGTCTGTCTCTAAAGACAGGGATCTCCCTCCAAGGGCTGCCCAAGAGCACTCCTCGAGGACCCACGACTGCAGCAAAAGAGCATAACTGAGTGTCTACTCTGGGCTAGGTTCGGTGGGAATAAAGATGAGTAATACTTGGTCTCTGTTCACAAGAAGCTCTCAGTTCAGTGGCTAGGATTGATAAAAACAGAATCCATTCACCTATTCAACTCACCTTTCCTGAGCACCTACAATGTTCCAATCATCAAGGTTCTGTGTCCATTGCAAGAACATTTGCACTGTTGTGGGGAATTAAGACCTCGGCATAATTATTTACAATCCGAGGTAGATTATATGTACTCCACATTTATATATTTTAAATTTCATGTAATAAACATATATTCATTTATAATCAGAGAAAACAAGTGAGGAGAGGAAAAAGGACAAAGTAAGAAGCACTGCTTACCCTATCTATTGATGCATCCATCTATATACATTAGTTTATCATCTCTAGTCTATAAGGCAAAAAAGCAATACAGATAAAAATGATGTAGGATTTAAGAGGAAGGAAAGTGTACATCTATCTGGAGAATCAATGAAATCCTCCTTTTATTTGGGATTTATGATGCTAACTCTAAAGGTTCTTTGGCATAGGGATTCCCAAGGCATTCTCTGGAAAGCCATAGTTCCAAAGGATATGAGCAGGTGTTCCCAGGGCAGGAAAAGAGGAGAAAGGGAGGAGTGGTGAAACAAAAGTAAACATGCTTTTTTATTGTGTTTTGTTTTCTTTCTGTTTTTGTTTTTCTTGCAGAATCTTTAATAAGCACATGTTTCTTGAGTTAACGAGTGGATCTGGGGAGGGGGCAAATATTAATGATTTCTTAAATGTATTATTCTGAAGCCAAGCATTGAGACTTCCCAAGAAAACATGTTGATAATGTTGCCCTTCCAGACTCTTAAAATCTTTTTAGCTTCATCTATGCAAAGCTGTTAATTGCATGGATGAGGAGGGGCAGGTATGGGAAAGGAAGAGCATATCTGAAGAGTACTTTGGCAAACCAACACTTAGGTAAAACCAGTTGCACTCCACCTGAGTGCTGCCTCCTCTCTGGACAATCAGGAATGATACACATTTGATACAAAAAAAAAAAAGTGCATATCATTGTAACCAGGAATCTTCCTTAGAAAGGTGATACATGAACCGGGATTTGAGAACCATCTTCTCAATTCCCATCAGGCTTCAGCAATAAGACACTATATTTTCCTGGAAACAAGGACTTCCCTGTGTTTTGAACTAGGGGGAGCCACTAATGTACTGGAAAGAGCATGTGATTTGGTGTAAATTGCTCTATTCAGCAAAAGGGATAATAATGAATTTTATAGGGTAGATGTGATGATTATGTGGGCTAATTCATAAAGGGAACATAATAAAGCTGGACACATTGTAGGCACTTAGCAGACCAAGGCCATTATTAGTTCCTACTTCCTCAAGCAACTGAGATTCTTTTACCATTTTGCAAGATGGAGCACCATCTTCTGACCCAGCAGAGCAATACAATTTAAAAGCCCCTGCTGAGAATAAAGGTCCAGCATTCATCTTCAGTAATTAATACATGCCCTAGGGGATGCTTGGGATTGGAGATGGGAGGGCGGGGGGCCATTTTTCCTTTTTTGATTAAGTGCCTTTTTTATCTGGAACTATTCTGAATGTCATGGAGAGTTAATGAAGACATGTTGTACACCCACTGCAAATGCAATAAAAGAAAAAAATGCAACCAATTCTACCACTACCACTGTCTGAGTAGATTAAATCCTCAGTTACACTGGAAGTGCAGGGGAAGAAATGAGAGCTGTGTTAAGAGATGAATGGGGATGGCGCTGGTTACAAAGGCAGAAAGGAAGGAGGGGGACCCTTTTCCATCTTTCTACATTTTTTTTGGTCACTTTTTCTTCCTTTATTAACTTCCTTATCCCCTACCAGATGTGGACAGGGGAGTAGACATAAGGTGCCTGCACCCATTCTAGCACCAGATAATGAGATCAGTATAATTCAGTCCTAATAGAGTGCATTGAGTAATGAGCTCTGTATTTTCCCTACCCTCACTTAGCAAGCTTGCCACGGACTGTCTAGAAATAGAAAGCAATACCTGCTCCATCAGTGGCTCTTGCTGCTCCAAGATGCCTCAGGTAACAGATGTGCGGTTCTTCAATTTAGAAGCCTTTCAGAACACTTGAGATATTCAACTGGGAACAATCTCCCAGTGTAGGGATAAACCAGATGATCGAATGCCTGAAGATCCCCCCTCCTCACACCCATCTCTTATGTATGTATACATCTAAGAAATGGCTTAATGCATTCTCCACAAAAGGCTGGTAGGGTATTCCTTCTTTCATGAGGCAGCAATTTAGAGGGACCCCAAGGGGGTGGCTGAGAAGGTTAAGAAAGTCTGCAAAATGGTTTTGACTCCTCCAGGGAAAGGTTTCCTGCATAAATCTCAGCAATTATGATTCTCTTTCTCTAAGGGAATGAAAGAAAAAAAGAAAGAAAAAAAAAGTAAAACAAACCCTGGAATGATTTCTACAGTGTGGCCATATTAAGTGAGTATTAAGTGAGCTTTTTTTTCTTCTTTTTTTCAGAGAAACAAAGTGATCTTCATTTTTAAGGAATTTTTAATTCCCCTCTGCTCTTCCAGAAAGGATCTGGTATACTTCAGACTAGAGGAGATTGAGTCATCAAAAGTGATGACTTTGCTTCATACCCAAAGCAATTTCCAAACAGAGTACTACAGTTAAATCAGACAAGGATATTCTCCCCAAAAGAGGAAAGGGCACATGGTTTTAGTCTAGTGCATTTGTGCACAGATTCAGGAGTCGACAGAACTGAGTTCAAATCCTGCCTCCTCCTAATGCAATGTACCCTCTGTACTCCAGTTCCCTCTTTTGTCAAGTGGTGGTGATAATAATAGCTAATAGCCCCTCCCTTTGTATGATATTATTTTAAAGGGGACTGTAAGCAGTAATTTTCTGTATCCATGTTGATGTACAATGTTCAGTGTTTTAATTCTCCAATTCTACATGCCAACAAAAGTATACTGTGCAATTTCAGTGTCAATTATTCTACTGGTATTGTTGAATTTAGCCCTCTTCATCAACTTGTGATGGGTTTGATCACCCAGGAAGGAGTAGATCCTGTACAAATTGTCACAGGCTTAAGATCCTGGAATCAGTAAGAGATCCCAGAGGCAGGAATCAAACCCAGTACTGACTAAATCTAAACTCTTTACCTTTTCAATTTCATGGAGCTTCCCCGAACTGGGGAGGTACAGAAGTAGTCATCCATTCTTTCATTCAATCATTCAAATAATATTTATTGAGCAATTTGGGGAGAAGGTGTTAAATATATGAAAGCATTTTAAAACACTAAAGTCCTTTGTGAATATATTGTATTATCATGAGAGGCTGAAAGCCTGTCTGATATTCCTGGTGTTGAGAGTGGGAAGTACAAGTGGAATCCATGCCTCCTGACACTTCATCCTATGGCAGAAAACTCCTGCATTGCAATGGACGGCTAATTGAATCCATCCATTGGCACTTCAACAGTTGCAAAGTGTGCCTTCTTAGGGTAATTGTATCACAGCAAATTAAGCAATGGAAAAGAATGTCCAGAAAGTCAATCAATCGCCCCTTTCATATGCTCCAGAAATTTCTCCCAGTCACTAGATTGGCACAGAATTCTGCTGGGTAAGATCAGAATTCCCTGTCATGCAGAGTAGGTTAAATAAGAGGCTGTCCTCAAATAGAGCCTCCAGGTAGAGGATGGATGGAACCAGAGATGGTAGCAATTACAGACTTTAACAGGCACTGTACATGAACCAGGTGACCAAGTCAATAAGAACACTGACAGCTCATGTTGATTTTATGTACTCTTGATATGTTGTGATAGAATGGCTCTTTACCTCTGCGGTCTTCTTCCCTAAAACTTATAACTCCAATTTAATAATAAGAAAAACATCAGACGAACCTGAATTGAGTGACATACTCCAAAATACCTGACCAATACTCCTCAAAGCAATCATCAAAACCAAGGAAAATCTGAGAAACTGTGACAGTCATGAAGAGTCTAAGGAAACATGACAACTAAATGTAATGTAGTATCCTGAATTGAATCTTGGAAGAGAAAAAGGACATTTGGGAAAAACAAAGAAAATATGAATAATTGGATGGACTTTAGTTAATAATCTTGTACCAAGATTGGTTCGTTAATTATAACAAATGTGCCATGCTAACGTAAGATATTAATAATAGGAGAAACTGGGTGTGGGGTACATGGGAACTCTGTACTATTTTCACAATCTTTTCTCCAAATCTGAAACTGTTCTAAGAAAATAAGTAAATAAATTTTATTTTCAAAAAGTACTAAAAAGTACTATTGCCATGCAAAGGAAAAATAGAAGCCAAATAAATAAATAAATAAAAGGTTTGATTTAAGGGTCTCTCTTACTCTCTCTCTCTCTCTCTCCCCCTCCCTCCCCCCTTCTCTCATCATCCCTTTAGGGATTGTTGTGTTTGTCTCTGGAAACAGATATAATTTACTTCATTTTGACTTGTGCCATGTCTTGATCCAGAAAATGCTGCTGGTGACTTCAAAGAAGATATAAAAATTAAACTAGAGAAGTTGTTATAGGGCAGGAGTTGGATGGGGTGCGTCTTGGCTTATGGTGGGTAGACAAGTTTTGGAGTCAGGTGGACCTGTGTTTATCGTTTGTTCCTTGGTGAAGTTACTTAACCTTTCTGTAGCACTATTTCCTTATCTGTGACATATGTTTAATAAACTGTCAAGTTGCTACATGCAATGCTGTAAGCATCTTAAGAGATACTGTACTTAACTAGTGTACCTTATTTTTATAATTTGGACATGGAAGCATTTCAGAGGCCTCACATCTCAGGGAGACCTCAGTACCCCACCAAGGTGTCCAATTTAGACTTTGTGTTGGTTTAACCAAAGAAATGTCTGGAATATTTGGAGTCCTATCAAAATATCCTCATAAAGGAACAGACTTTTTTACACACAAATGCTCTTTTCATCAATTTTAATGTAAATTCCTTCATTTCATAGATCAGGAAACTGAAACCAAGAGAGAGGAGGTAATTTGTAAACAATCATACAGAGAATTGTGGGCAGAATAAGGATGTGAATGCAAGTATCTCAACTGCTAGTCTTTTTTCCCACATATCAAGATGCATTTTTTTTTCCAAATCTACATTCTGTATTCTTTGTAAAATAAGGTAGGGATAAGAGAGTTGTGTAATTTAATATTCCAATGTTAGGGATTAAAGATTTCTTCAAGTATGGAAGTGCTAATTGACTGAGAAACATACACGCCTTTGTGGATCAGTATTAAACAAAAAAGTCTTTTTTATGACATACTCTTGCAATAAATTTGAAGAAATAAGGAAACATCCTCTAAGTTTGTTTTGTTTCTAATTTATCCTAGCAACAATTAACACAATAGTTAAGAGAATAGACTTTGGAGGAAGACAGATAAAGATTAACTTCTGGCTCCTCCACTTACTAGCTTTGCGACTTTGCTCACTTTAGTTAACATTTTCCAGCTTCACTTTTGTCATCTTTAAAATAAAGATGATTAGGAAACCAAATTCATAAAGTTTATGGAATATAAAAATAAATGCCATATAAAACATCATAATTAAGGGCTTGGCACATAATACATGCTCATTGAACTATAGTTATTGTTTCTTGCTGTTACTACCCTTGTATTCTTTTCTTGGGAAATCAATATATTCCTGTTCCCAGGGGAGTATTCAGCATAGCAGAAAGTCAAGAGAGAGGTCTTTTAGCTGGGCATCAGGAGATCTAGGTTCCTTTTACGCTATCCTTGCAACTTATTAATTATGTGATTAGGTCAACATATTCCATTTCTGGTTCCAAGTCTTCCTTTATGTTATATAGAATATTTTTCTATTACATGGGACAAAATCTTGATCTCAAACAATCTTAAACCTAATGTAGAAGTTACTGGTTTAGGACACTGAAGCTTCTACAGGTAACTGGTTTTAGTTTTGGTTTGATCTAGGACTCCAAATATGCTTTTTAAAATAATCTGTTTTCTCCCCACTGCTCAAATCTGTTCTCCTCTAAGTCAGCTTCATTCTCAAGCTGGTTTACATCAGCCCGAGCTAAATGTCTTCGGCTTCAATTCAGCCAAAAGAGAGCACTTTTCTTCCCTAAACAGAGCCAGAGCCAGAAATAGCCCTAGGCCCGACCCTCGTGGGCACAAATTGGTTCAGGTGTCCATCTATAAACCAATCATGGGGAGAGCAGGAGGATAGAAATCATTGCTTGGCCTAGAATTGGGCTACATGCCATCCCTGGAGATGGCGGTGGGGTAGCCCCATTCAAGTCACATAGCTTATAGAAAGGAATGGACATTGTATTAGTTTTCTATTGCTGTATAGTAAATTACCACAAACTTTGCCACCTAAAACAACACACTTTTATTATTGCACAGTTTCTGTAGAACAGTAATCCAGGTAAAGCATAGCAGACTTCTTTGCTTGGAGTTGCACAAGCCTGAAATCAAGTTGTCAGCCAGGGCTGTGATCTCATTTGAGGCTTGAAGTTATCTTCCAAGTTTGCATGGTTGTTGGCAGAATTCAGTTCCTTGTGACTGTGTGACTGAGGTCCTTATTTTCTTGTTGGCTGTTGACCAGAAACCACTCTTAGCCCCTAAAGGCCACCTGCAGGTCCTTGCCATGTGGCCCTTTCTTATCACAACATAGACATTGGTTTCATCCTCAAGGTCAGCTAGAGAGTGTCTCTCTGACACTTCATCATCTTTTAAAAAGCTCGTCTGATTAGGACAGGCCCACCCAGGACAATCTCCCCCTTAAGTAATTCAAAGTCATTGGATTAGTAACCAAATCATGGAAGTGATATTGCATTACATTCCAATAGTTCTGCTAAAGAAGAGAAGATTATGTAGGGCATACAAACTAGGGGGCAGGAATCTTGGGAGCAATCTTAGAATTCTGCCTACCACAGAGCCCCAAAGTAAAAGAAGGGAAAAGATTTGATTAACAAGAGAACGTGATTGAATGCTGGAAAGTCAGAAAAACAAAATCTACTACTTCCCTTCAGAAAAACAAAAGGACTGGGATTGGCCCAGATTATCACTAACATTCCTTCCAATTCAAATCATCCTTAATTTTGTAGAATTAAATATAGAATCTAAATATTTCCAAGGCAGTTGGAGGAATCAGCAGTAACAGTGTATGAAAGTTACTAGAAATAGAAGGCAAATTCTTTAGAAATACTACCCTCCTGAGTGTTTTCTCAACCCTTGCTGTGATCTTCCCCCTTTGGGAGACATCTCTTGTCCACTTCATTAATATTTTCTGACTTGCTATTGACAGCACATTTTTTAAAAGACTGAAAAGACACTGTTGAACGTGGGACTCAAGGAGTTTAAGGAGCCTTCTTTAACTATGACCCTGGACCAGCAAGCAAGTCACCTTCCTCGAAGTCTTGAAGCCTGGTTTATCTCTGGCCCCTTGTTTTTGGCAATGGGAGAGGAGGATGTGGTCAGAATCGCAAAGGCATTACTCAGAGCTGGTTTGGTTCATAGGAAAGAAATTAGGCTGAGATCTATTCCTGCAAATGCTTCCCCTAGAACCACCTTCCAGACCTCGGACTTAGGAGAAGACCAACCAGTGGAATTTAAACACAGACTCCCAGTCTTGGTGCAAGAGAATACATGAGCAGCTCTGTCTAAGGAACAGAGCTTGCTAAGGTGTCTGAGGTACCCTGGGCTGAAATTTTATAAATAGTTGAGCATCTACTGTGGGTCAAAGTATGCATGGATTAGAAAAGGCCTCTGCCATGGAAGAACTCACAGTCTATTTGGCAGACATTCATAAACATTTCTGCATAATTTTTAACAAAATGTGAATTGTTATGGATAGATAAAAATGCAAGGTACAGCACCTAATGTAGATCAAGGCAAAGGGATTCAGGGAAAGCTTCCGAAGAAGGTAGTACCTGAGCTGAGCTTTACAGAATACAATTGTGTTATCTAGGTGAAGGATGGAGATCAGAAAGGTACTCTCAGATGAGCAAACAGTATAGGAAAAGGCCTTAGTCAGTGAAACAGCCTGGTGCATGCAGAAAAAAAGCACACAGCAGATTGATAACGATGGGGTATGAACTTGGCTATGGTGAAAAAGGGACGGAGGTGAGTATGAAGAGGTCAGCAGGTAAAAGTTCATAAACTATCCGTACTGCTGCATTGAAAATCTTCGTCTCTGCCTTATGGACAATAGGGAGTCCCTGGAGGGTTTTAAGCAGGGAAGTACTGGGTGGGATTCACTTGTTATGAATTACTCAAGGTATATGCAGAATGGATCCAAGGCCCCAAGACTAGAGTTATAGGGGGTAGCTCTAGGCTGTTGCAACAGTCCAGGTGAGAGATGGTAAGAATCTGAATTTTGGCAGGGTCAGTGAGACTGTAGAGAAAGGAATGAGATGAAGAAATATTTGGGGCATAACATCTGAAAGATTGGTGATAGATTTTCCGTGGTGTCTAACATCAAGAACAATGCCCTAGCTGACCTGCTCTAAGTTTTGTTTTATTTGCTGACTCAGATTCAAGTACAAACAACATTTATTGAGCACTTGTTATTTTCCAGGCATGTTCTGCAAACACTTGACCACGTATATCTTGATATAATCATATCTTGTTTGCCACAAAACAACCCGGTTTTTCAGGTAAGGGAATGGAATCTTGAAGAGAGAACCTAATTGCTTACAGTTAGCTAGTAGCAGAGCTAAAAGTAGGCAGTGCTTGCTTCAGAGATGAGATTGACTTTCCTTGAGTCCTAAACCATTGAAATGAGGATTTTATAAACTTAAAATGCAGAGTTGGAGTTATACCAAAGAGAAGGGTAGTAGAATAAAGTTGGTAGCTTTTCATAGACCACTATCTTTATGTCACCAACCTTGGTGGTTATATACAGAGATATCTGTGGTTTTCAGTCGTGGCTGCTTATTGAATTACCTGGGGAACCTAAAAAACACTGATGCCTGTGTTACAAATGCAGAGAGTCTGATTGAATTGTTTAGGGTTCAGACTGGGCATCAGGAAATTTAAAAATCTCCAAGTGATTATAACGTGAAGCCAACATTGGGAACTGTGAAGCCAGGACCCCAAACAAGCAGCCCATGAACTTATCTGCTGAACTCTGTCCCAGACCCTCCCCCCATGCCCCGCCTCAGACAGCCTGACTCTCGCATGAACGTAAGAACATCTTTCCCAACATGGCCCTCTCTCCCTGCTGCAGCTTCCCCGCTGCTGGTGGTCCCATGTTCTTGGCACAGATGGATATGCTACCTAATTGCCTGCTTATTTGTCAAGTGGTTGTCCCCAGCAGATGTTCCCATGTGGGAATCTGGAGGTCAGCATCTGTATACAAACAGCCGATTGCATCACCGTTCTGCCTTTGATCTAGACCTGATGGGGCACTGCCCCGCAATGCAGGATCTCCCAAAACTGGCCGATGGATGGACTTCCTGATCCCCTTCTCTACCCCCAAACCCTTTCTTTCGATCATCTTTAGTGGTCCAAGGAGCTCTGCACACGTACTCTTGGATACCTTTCTTCTGTGCTTTGTGGTTGTTGTTATTGCTCTTGCTAGTTTTCTCTTAGAACAATTGAGCGTGTCAGGAGCCTCAGTATCTTCATGGTACGCATGTGCTAACTGGGGCCAAGAGAGGAAAAGGTACTTGGTCAGGATCAGGTAAAAGCCATTCGGGAACAGAGCTGAATTCAATTCTATCTCTTAGCTCCACTACCATATACAACCCTCATTCACCCATATTCAGATTCACAGAAAGAGTCATGGGTTCTATTTCTGGTTCTGAAACCTCCTATCTGTGTAACCTTTGAGGAATTACTTCACCTCCAGAGAATGATCATCTGTGCCTCTCAGCATCATTGTGAGTATAAAAATACTGTGTATAAAGTACGTGGAAGAAACATGCTGGAAAAGTGATAATGATCATGTTTAGCTTAATCATCATGAACCAAGGCACTTGAATGAGATAATCTCAGGTTTGAATACCTGCTCTATTGCTAGTTATCAGAGCTGTCTTGCTCAAGTTACTTCACTTCTTTGAACCTCAGTTTCCTCATCTATAAAATGATAATAGAAGTAATAGTAACCTGACATAGTTGTAATAATATTGAGTGTTTATTACACTACCTGGTACATAGTAAACACTCTGTGAATATTAGGGATGATGGTAAGAAAGAAGGAGAAAGCAAAAGTCAAGAACAAGATTAAAATGTTTTCTATTACTTTAAAAGAACACTGGGTGAGGACATCCAATTTTTAATCTTAGTGCTGAAATTAAAATAACTTTCTTTGTGATCTTGATAAATTCCTTTCCATCTCTATACTTTGGAGGTCTTATCAGGGGTCTCAATGGTCTCTGAGGCTCCCTCCATGACTTCTGTATCCCAGCAAAGTCCTCTTCCTGTCCCTCAATTTCCTCACCAGCCAAGGATGTGACCTGGCAGGACCCTCCTGGCTTCACAAAATGACTTGTCTTTGAAATCTCCTTCCCTGTCTTCCTAGCCTTTGTGGTGTGGACTCATTCCCACTGCTTTTGAGTCTGTACATATGTGAAGACAGTTGCCCCCTCCTCTAAGACCCTTTCCTCAGATGTGGGGAGAAGGACCTGGGAACCCAGCCTTGGAGATGAACCACTGAGTGCTTTCAGAGATAAGACACAGGCTCCTTCTGAGAAGGCAGGAGCTGTCAAGTAGAAACGCTGACAGCAGCCTTAGCTCCAGCCATGCAAATAGTATTACTGCAAAGACATATATTTAGCATCTATGACATCAGCTTGATTTACCTTGATTAACGGAGCAATTTGCTGTACATTTTTCCAAACGCTGTAATCAATTAGAACTCAAAATAGATTAGAAAACCCTCTATGGTGTGGCCACAGTCCAAAAAGGCTAATCCATCATAAAATATATGTATATATCCTTCTCAGACCATGCAGTGGATAAAGATTTGTGTCCTGGAGGAACTCAGAGTTGTTCATTTTTACAGTTGGGCTCTGGACACTTTTACCATCAGCCATTACTAGAGGCAAATATAGGGGAAAGGGGCTTTGTGAATGCTACTACAGTTCTCTAACTTCTCAACATGTCTCTACGAACAGGCTCTTCCTTTCCAATCCATGCCCACAATGTTCTTTGTAAAAAACTCGATTGATTATAGCTCACTTGTAGCAACAGGATAGGTCCTAACACCCTTTGATGGGCAAAATTTGGCCCCTGATTACCCTCTCTTCAATTACTCCTGTGTCCTTTTGTGTGTCCCATACTTTATCCTTCTATATTACACAAAGTACTCCCAAAATATGAGCTACACTTCCTTCCAGTCCCGTATTTGTTTCTACAGTTCTCTCAGCTTGGAAAAATAATAAAAACTAGTGCTTAGTGAGTTTTTATTATAGAGCTAAATGTCAACCACATATTATTTTTCTTCACCCCCTTTACTACCTCAGAGGCCCTGAGAATTAAAACATTTGCCCAAAGGTATACCCAGCAAGTGGCAATGCTAAGCTCAAATCCAGGTCTGCCTGACCCCAAAGGCCTTCATCCTTCTGCCTCTCTTTCTGCATTACTCCCTTACCTTTCACTGTTTCCTCTCTTCTCAATCTCTTTCCATACCTCACTCGCAGTGCTCTTCTGTCTAGGAGGCAGGCTGTCTCTCAGACTTGATGACTGGCTTAGTTTTCCAGGCTGCTATGACAAACACCACACAATGGGTTGGCTTAACAACAGGAATCTATTGACTCATGATTTGGAAGGCTAGAAGTCCAAATTCAAGGCACAAACAAGGCTACGTTTTTTTCCCCAAAATGTATAATGTTCTAGTGTGGCATGCTGCAATCCTTGAGGTTTCTTGGCTTGCATCTCTTCCTCCCATCACATGGTGGTCTGTCTTTCCTTGTGTCTGCTCTTAGTATTTCCACTGACTCCCAACTTCTCCCTGTGGCCTTCTCGGACTTCTGGCTTCCACTTTTCTTCTCTTCATAAGACTCCAGTAATATGGATTAAGACCCATGCTGATTCCGTTGGCCACACAGTAACTAAAATTAACATCTTCAAAAGTTTCTACTCACACATGCTTTCACACCCTCAGGAAAGCAAATTAAGATTATGAACATGTGTTTTGCTGGGGTACCTAATTCAACCTACCACAGTGACCATTAGATATTAGGGGCTGCACGCTTTAATTTGCTTATTCAGTCTTGAGGTAAAGCACCCTGCAAGGCACTATGTGGCTCAGTGAGATACGGTATTGTTTAACAAGCGGGTATAACAAAGTACTGGTTGACAAGGAGACTCAAATAACTTGGAATTGAATTCTAGATCCTTACAATGTGTATGATTTTGAGTCTCTCAGAATATTTACTTCACTGTTAATAAATGAAAATAAAATTATATACATTGCAGTATTCCTAGCAGTATCAATTGAATTGATAGACATGAAAGTGCTTTATCAAGTGCTTCATCAAATGTTATTTATACTACCTGGCACCTGGCCTCAAGGAACTTCTGATCCAGTAGTTCAAACTTGAAACTGTATGGAAACCTACTTTATAAACTGCAAAGCAATGTGAGTTCCTTTAAGTTTTGAGCATGAATGAAGGACAAATGGTTGTAAAATCATCAAGAATTGCTGCCTGGCCATGATTTCCCCAGGGCCTTACACAGTGTTTGGAGCATAACTAGTTTTCAGAACACACGTGCTGAATGAGTGACTACTGTTGCCTTGCAGAGCACGGCACTGAAAGTCAGAGACATGGAAACTGGTGTCAGTTCTTCTCACAGACACAGGTGAGTAAATTTAACTTCTGTCCTCAGTTTTTTGTTTGTTTGTTTGGTTTGTTTTTGTTTTAATTTTTATGAAGAGAATGCTAAACCTCTGACTTTATAAAGTCATTATGTGGAACAAATAAAACTGTCCACAGGAAGTGCCTTGTAAACTAGAAAAAGATATATATGTGTAAGGGGATGAACATTTTTCAAAGAACATACAGGTGCATCAGAGCTGTGCTTTGAGGTTCTAAAGGGATTCCCATCCCTTAGATTCAAAGTCCAGTGGTTTATTCCATTTGTACAAATGACCATTCATTTTCTTGAATGGACCCTTAGCGAATGAACCACAAAGTCCTCCAGTCCACTGCTTAACATGTTCTTGGCAGAAAGGACATTAGAGACCAATGAATCCACTATCTACTCTACCCACAACACAGTGCTGTACTAATAAGGAACCTGACCCCAGAGAGCAGGGAATGTATCTTGTCCTCTGGTATATCCCCTGCACCTAGCACAGTGCCTTACCTATTGCTTATTCATTAATTGTTTGTTGAATAAAAGAGTGAATAAGTAAATTAAACTACTTATTCAAAATATCCTCTGCACCTAACACAGTGCCTGGTCTGTAGTAATTGATTATTTCTTTGTTTATTTGTTTATCAAATGAGTGAATTAATAAATGATCATCCAGCAAGTTAGTACCAAATCTGTTACGCACTAGACCTTAAGTTAGTATTCATCCTGGCTTGCATTTGTTACTAATTGATTTCTGCATTTTGCCTTTCCATCTACAATTCTAACTCTTTAGAGGAAGCAAGGAGCCACATCTTCTGCCACTATGTCTCTTGGAACATGTAACATGGGGTTAGTCACCCAGTAGGTAATCAATAAATATGCCATGATGGTTTGAACCTGGTGAATTAAAAAGGCTATTTGGAGTGTGACTTCTGAGGAAGAGACTGGGTAGGAAGTGCTTTGTGTGGTCTGATAATGTATTTATTTACGAGACTAAATGTTTATCTAAGCCTCCAGAAGATCTCTGGCTTCATTTTGGTGTCTGTGTGCATTTGTGTTATTTTCCATGGTCACAACAGCCCCATCCTTCTGGGGTCCAGCTGGGCTATAAAGTAATAAACAGACATAAAAATTGGCTCACTCCATGACAAGAAGTGGGAGCAACCCAAAGCCTCTAAGAAATTCTTCTCTGAGGAGTGAATGCACCAGCATCCAGCTAGTTCAAGTAGGGTTCAAGTAAGCACTCTAACTTTGTGAAAGCTGTTTATGACCAACACAATGAAACTTCTATCCCATTCATTTGGTGGGCATTTGAAATGTAGCTGTTTTTCTTTCAGTCCCTTCTTTAACAACATTCAAGAACATGGAGTTACTTTGACAACTTCAATAATAGATTCAGGGTATGAGCAAGTCTCCCCTTTTGTTTCCTTAGTATATCCCTTTGCCATTTAAGAATACAACTGGAGCTGATACAAATCAATGACCATACTTCATTCTGCATGACTAAACTGAGTAAGCTCAAAACTACTGTCCAAAATATCTTACTGGATGTTTCGAAGAGGTCAAATCACTTTCTAAGTTTCATCATATCTCATTGCTCATGACACTTCTGCACAAAGAATACTATATAGCCCAGAAAGTCACTATACTAAGACATTTGATTTGTGACTGGTAGACCATACATTCACCAATCTGTTTATTTGATAAGCATTGAATAAATCAATCTGTGCCAAATGATAGGGTTAGAAACAAAACCATGCATGGTCTTTGCCCTCTAGGAGCTCATGAACAGGCATGAAAAATGACTACAAATATCCATTCCCATGACACCAGATAGACAGTGCTCAAGGACACAGAGGATGGCCACATACGTGCACCAGAAGCTCAGAGGAAAGGGTGATCATTTCTGGAGGTGGACAGGAGGAAGGAGATAGAATTGGGAAGACTTTATGGAGCAGGTAACACTTTAGCTGGGTCAGAAGTGCGTATGTAACATTAATCAGTTACAAATGAGGGGAGGAGTGAAAATATATCACAGCTAAGAGAAGAGCATGCTCTCCACCAACTCACTGTGACCTCCTGCTCCTTTGAGTCCCCTGGTACCAAGCATCTACATCCTTGGGGCCACTCTTGGAACACATTATAGCAACAAAATTTACTGAATTTCTAGGTAGCATGTAAAGTGCTTCACACTTACTGGCTTCTCATCACAAGCCTACAAGTGGTATTATTCCCATTTTTGAGTGTGTAGAAACTGGAGCTGAGAGAGAAGATTCAAACACTTGCTCAAAGTCACTGAGCTAGTGGAACAGCTGGGTTCAAACCCAGTTCTCTCCTACTCCTTAACCTGCCCTCTTAAACACCATGCTATCTCCATGATCCAAGCATATGCTCCATAAATATGCTTGGATGAGACAGATCTCCTAGACCCCACTGTCCAAGCCCATGATTAAAGGAGATCACAGGAACACATTTGTCAAATGCTCACTCTATTTCAGTTACTGAACTGTGTTGTGTTAATGCACTCTTTTAGGTTATTCTTACAGGAAGTGTGTGGATAAAGAGTTATTTCCTCCCTTTTGCAGGTGAGAAATCTAAGTCTTGCATAGCTTTCAGGATTTGCTCTATTTCCCATGGCCTGCTCCTACCAAGGTCAGGATACGTAAAGTAAGATAGTTGCCTCCAAAGTCCATCTTTTTTTTTTTCCAAACTCCTTCTCTCTCCAAACTGTAAGTTTTCCTATAGCTTATAGCATAATGAACAGGGTTAAAAAGAAAAAGAAAAATGAGAAGGGTGGGGGAAGAAGAAAAGAAGATACAAAAGGAGAAGGAGGAGGCAGCAGAGGAGAAAGAGAAAAGGGATACGCCTACATGAAATTAACTTAAATATTTTAAAGGGCCACCTGGTATTGAAGGATGCTACCAAAGATAGGACATAGACATAAACATTCAGGGGATGTATTTTGACCTGGGTTTTGTACAGGAGAAGGACTATAGAATGAAGTGAGTAGGGTTTTCAGTGTTTTGAAATGCAAAACTGAACATAAGAAGGAAGGCTGGAGTAGCTATGGTGGTGGTGATTGCATAGCATTTTGCTGGAACCGTCTCAGAATGACTACATAGTCCTCTTATCCCAAAGGTCATTCTCTTTGTTTATTAAATTAAATAATGACTAAAAATTTTGGTCTTTTTCTATCAACCCAGGGGATTTATTAGTCAAACAGTGATTGCCCTCACCTCAAGTTATGTTTTCATTGTGTTTGTTATGTGTCTTCTGAGCTCAGGCTTCATTGGAAAGAGATTTGCATCTCTGCAAGATCCGTTAAACCCTTCTACTTTGCTGACAGTGAGCAGCTCAGAAACAAAAATGCCTTGAATTTATAACATATTTCCCTGCCTCCTTCCTTCCTTTTCCTCTCCTTTCTAACCCCTCCCCTAGAGAACACCAGAGAAATAAAAATAAAGTTGTAATTAAGAAAAGGGCTAAGAATAAATTCCATGCATTTAACCAAAGTTCCATCTCTGAACCCAAGAGGATTGGTGCATAACTGTGGTTGTGCGAGAGGAAACGCACAGGGAACTCATGCTGTGCTTTCAACACAAATACAGCTCATAAGGAATAGTTTATCACTTAAACCATCACTTTAATTCGGCAGAGTAAGGCAAGACCTCAAAAAAGAGTCAGAGACTACTACCACCACCACTGGGGTCTCCTATTTCTGGAGTCCCTCCGGCCTAAATAGCTCAGAGCAATTCACAAACATTTATTGACGGAACCTTATGACCCGTGCCCCAAGTGAATACTTTAATATCCCATTCTGCAGAGGGCAAAATGGTAACATGGAGAAGTTCAAGGCTTTTGGCTGCCTGCCATGCAGAGAAAACTAAGTAGTGGCTGGATTCTGAAAGAAAAGCATCACCAGGTGCACAGTGGATTATTCAAGGAATGTGGTGAAAAGAGCACTGGGCTGGAAGTCAGGAGATTTGGGCTCTGATCCTGGCTCTGTCACTCACTAGCAGGAGGACCCTGGCCAAGTCACCTCCCCTCTCTGAGCCTCAGTCTTCTCACCTGTTAAATAGAAGGTTGAACCAGAAGGCCTTAAAGTTGCTTCTTCCTCTGAAAATGATGGTGCTCTATCCCCCAAGCCTGAGCACTAGACAGGCTTTCTTATCATCACCGCTCCTAAACCATGCAACACTCATCCCTGTTGGAAGGATTCCTCTATGCCTCTTCAAATCCAGCCATCCATTCAATGACTGGATTCACCTATCCTCCTCCAGGTGGTGCTATTTGATTTGTGCAGCCCATAGCAATTTTTCAGTCTTTGGAAATCTTGATTACTTACTTTTCTTATAGTATCTGGCACATGGAAGGGGCTTAAGAAGTAGTTACCAAATTACTAGATTCTGTGTAGCTTAGTTGTAATTCATCTTTCCTAATCTGATGAGGGAGACTATGAGGACGTTGAGGGCAGAATAAGGAAAGTGCTTGTTATATCTTAAACCTTAAATATCTACTAATAGATGTCCTATCTATATCTGGATTTTAAATTCCCATTGACACATTTCCAGCAAGGCAAATCTTAATATGTAAGTCCAATTAAATGCAATGTAATTCAATTCAGCAATTAATTATTGATCATCTACTCTTTGCCAAAAACTATACTAGTCACAAAGATTCCTAAGATTTAGTCCTATCCTTGAGGATATTTTGCTCTATGGGAGAGTCAGGCAAGGAGAAAGGCAACGGCCATATGTTCAGCTAAGTTCAAAAGCAGAAGTGTGTACAAGACAAATCTGGGGAATGGGACAAATGAAAATAAAAATGCAAAGGCCAATTACAGCTCAGGTTTTTAGTGAACTTGCATTGTGTTAGATTCTAAAGTGAGAAGACAGTTACGACATGAAGCACAAAGTTTAAAGCTTCCAATGTTATTGTGTATGGAGTGGGGGCTGCATTGGTGGAAAACTGAAACTAGGGACTATTTTAAAGAAAACACAACTGACGTGAACAGTTTCTAAACTAATGACTACCGAGGTACAGATGGGTTTTAATGAAAAGCAGGCAGTTTGTGATACTCCGGTGGCATCACATAGAGGACGACTACCTCTCCTCCCTGGGCTGGGCTGCATCCCATGAAAAAGGGTGGTTGGATGAGATAATCCCAGTGGTCCTTCTAGCTCTGGTGTTCTGCAGCTATGTGAGATAAAGACAATGTCTTCTAGGGGCCTCCTGCATTTACTGCTGGACTGGGTGCCAGAAAGGAGGGAGAGAGGGAAGGAGGGAGGGAGGCTTTTTTCTTCCTCTAGGGAATCTGAATTTTGGGCCAGGCAATCAGAAAAGGAACAGTAGGAGAGGAATTGTCATTATACATTTATTGCATAGGATGCAATACAGGATTTTGTCTCATGCAGTGATGTGAGCAAGACACATATAATCAGAAGGCTCTGGTTCAACTTCTGACATTTTAACTGAATGCTTGTAGACTTTTAGGAATTCACTTACTTGCTTTGAGCCTCAATTTCTCCTGTGTAAAATGGAGTAAATAGCCTTGACTCTTTGTTCAGGTGTGTTAAATAAAGCATTTGAGAGAGAAGTGCTTTGTAAGCTATAGAAGACTATATAAAAGTTGGTTACTATTGTTTTATTATTATTATTTTATGATGATGATGATGATGAAGGGCTATGATGTTTTAACCAAGAGATAGCACTACAGACATTTGTAACCAGCTATAAGGAGAGGAAGTTAGGGTCAGGGAGTCAGGGAGTCACCATTCTACTGGGATGCCTTGTTCTATACCCACATCAGCTGTGAGCCCAGCCTGTGTTCTGTGTCTCCTTTTACAGAAGAGTAAGCAGAAGCCATGGGCTCTCTATCACAAGCCCATCAATCTACACATTCAGAGAAAGAGCCGCTAATAATTTCCATCACACCCTGGAGCCGACTCACATAGCTCTGCGATTTCTCATGGCCATAGAAGGGCCTCAGCTGGTGAATTTATAGAGGGCTGGTCTGCATTTCCAAGCAAGATAACTAAGCCTCCAGAGTTCACCCTGAATCTTAAAAAAAAAAAAAAAAATGCAAGTATATGATTCTCACAAGCTGGAATTTATGTAGAGATTTAGGTCTGTTGATGTAGAAGGTAAATTTTTAATTCACCAAGAAGGTGGAAACCAAAGCTAGGTAAGTGGCACCATCTAGTGGGCATTTGCAGTCAGTGCATACACTAGAGGAGGAAAGGGTGTACCCTCTAAACTTTTAGGGAAGGCTAACCTTAGCTAGTGACTCTGGAAGTCAGAGTAATTCAAAACATCTCTACTACAGCTAAGGATTGAATGGGGTCTTAGATCAAGGAAACAAGTGCGTGTGAATTCAGACAATCTGGTTTCAAACTTTGTGCTCTTGGGCAAGTCACTTAAACTCTCTTAGTTTCTTGATCTGTAAAATGACGATAATAATACCTGCTGTGATGCTTTTATCCAATCAGTTGAATGCCTTAAAAGGGAAAGTGATTTCAACATTCAGAGAGAATTTCCCAGCTCGTCGTTGGACAGGCAACTTCTCCCAGAAACTCATCAAGGACCTTTCATCAGACTTTCATCGGAGCCCGTGGTTTGCAGCCTGCCTGTGGAACCTGGACTTGTGCATCCTCACCGTCGCGTGAGAGACTCTTTTAAAATCTCATATTATTGACAGATATCTCCTGTTGATTCTGTTTCCCGAGAGAACCCTGACTAATACACCTGCTTCATATGTTGGTGATGAGGTTTTATATAGTATTAATCTGTAAGCATTTAGAAAAATGTCTGAGATGGATGAATAATAATCACTGGTAATTAAAACTTTATGCCTGCTACATCACAGCCCTATCATCTTTCGTAGGTGTCAACACAAGCAATCATCAATACCTTAGGTTTCGGTTAGTGACAAGTCCAAGATCATGCAGCCAGTAGGTGGCAGAGCTGGAGTTTGAACCCAGATTTCATGTGTTCCAAAGCTCTTCTTTATTCCACTGCACCAGATAGGAGGCAGGCAAAGTTTTCTCTTTTTCTCCCCTTTCTTCTTTTTCTTAAGGTGAACATTTAGGAGTTTCAGTGAAACTGGTTCTGCGCATACAATATTTTATGCAAACTTGAAATAAGGTATGTCACCTCCTTTGTATAGTAGAAGAAGTTGAAGCCCGGAGAGACTAATCTATCGAAAATCAATTATCAGTCAAAGAGCAGGAACTTGGACTTTGACTTTCTGATTACAGAACTACTGCTTCAATCCATCCTCTACTGACATTTATTCATTCTTTCTTTCATCTCTAATTGTGAAATATGTTTCTGTTTATATTTACAGCCCAAGGGTTACTTGTTTATTTAAATAAAGACATCTGCATTTATTAAGAGCCCTGGCTCATGCAACTGTGACCAGTTTCTCTGCCCACTGGGGGCATTGAAGATTGGCTCTGGTGCACAAAATTGTTCCTAAGATTCCCTCCAGCTCAGAGAAGAGTGCTGTTTCTCATGAGAGTTGGAGGACAAGCTGGATAAATGGAGAGAGAGCAGGTGACCCATGGAGGGGCTGATGTTCCCTAGTTTAGGTTTAAAAATGGAGCCTTAAGGACCTGTAAAATGCAGCTACTGGGAAAGGATAGGAAAATAAACACAAAGGTCCCCCCTTTTTCCAAAGACTGTACTTTGTGCCTAAAGGAACCCAGAGACACAGAGAACTCAAGTGTTTGGCCCAGAGTCAGTGAAAGAGCTTGACTATAACCAGCTTCCCTAACTCCCAAATCCCTGATGAAGTAGGTATTTCACTTAAATCCTTAGAATGGACCAGGAGAAATTTAATTATCCATATTCTAAAGAAACTGCTCTGTTGGCTGGTTTCTTCCCTCCAGTGGTCATTTTGCTTTCAAGAAAGAAGATGCTCGTAATTTGAGAATTGAAAATCAAACAGATAAAAAAAAAGATACAGTTAGAACCATAGGACTCTCAGAGGAGTACACTGATGTCAATGACAACAAAAACAACTTGAAATTCTGGGAGTTACTTGCAATCTGGTCTATAGCCAAGTGTATTGTATGAAATATATATTAGAAAAAGAAAATTTTTTTAAAAATGAATGATTCTAACTATGATACACACACAAACACACACACAAACATGTTCCTTGGAACACAATTTGAGAAATGTTTATCTAGTATTCTTTTTCCTGCCCCATAATATTAACTCTCATTTTAAAGATGGGACACTTGAGGCTCAAAAAAGAACACTCATCATATAGCAGCCCAGTGCATTCTTCATCCGTTGATAATGTCTTTGGAAATATGCATCAAGATAGAGCCTCCAGAAGACTGTATACCGGCATGAATTATGATGAGCGGAATTCCCATGTCAATACACAATGGACCATAGTGTGGGCAAGAAATAAGCTTTGCTATATTGTCATTGAGATTCTTCGGTTATTCGTTACTGCAGCAAATCCTCACTTACCCTGAATCGCATAATATATCTACTTTCTATTTTGCTCACCTCCGAGTCATGGAATGAAGGGAAAAGGAGATATTGTTCATTCCTGGTTGTCTTCTCAGTCTCCAGACCTAACAGAAGATTAGAACTGATATTTTTTCTCTTGCGGGTGCTTTCTCTTGCACTCTTCAGAGGTTCCATATTGGACCCACCTCCAATATGAAGTTTCCTGGACTCCAGTCTTCTGCAAATCTATTCTTATAGGTCTCTGGGACTCCGTCCTCATTCTTAGACTCCACAGATGCACCACCAGTCTGTCTCCCTCCCTCCCTCTCTCTCTCTTTTGCTGAGTTCTCCTTGTTCCTCCAGCAGACCTATTGGACAGGGCCCATCAGGATCCCATGTAGCTCTGTTTCTCACTTGACCCACATTTGTTCAGTGACAAACAAATCACAGGTTCCCTGGCCTGATGAGCAAGGAACTCTGGGCCAGTCACCATTCAATAGCCTCTCCTGGCTCCAACCCAAAGCAGTAAGTCAACCCTCCTGTTCCTTCTATATTTCCTGGGTCAAAGCCAGACCTCAGTCTACTTTAGATCCCTCAGACATGACTCAAACATGGTCTTCTATGCCTCTGACCTGCAAGGAATGCATTGCAGAGCACTTAGATTGATGTCCCTAAAACCCCTCTTACTAGCTCTGGGTCAGAAAAGAGCACACTGTGTCAGGCCATAAGGACGTCCAGTTGCTGTGAGGATCAACCCTTATATCGCACAGCCTTGACTCGTTACAAGTTTATTTCTCAATCCTGTCACCCCATGCAGAGGGTCTGCTTCAAGCTGTCATTCCAAGACCCTTGCTCCTCCCATCTAACAGCTTCAGCATCCTCTATGGCCTTTGAATCCTCTTCTGGATTCCTTGCATCCAGCTGCAGAGCATGGAAGAGAGAGTATGTGGAGAATCACACAGGAGATTTCAGGGGCCAGGCTTGGATATAGCATACATAACTTCCACCCATATCCCTTTGTTCCTATTAACTGCAATAAAGGTTAGGAAATATAGTCTAGGCGGGGCCCAGGAGGAAAAGGTAAAAGGTTTTAGGAAGCATATCACATTGTTTTTGCTGTAGTCCTCACCTATGATTACTGAGTATCCATTTTACTATTCTTCCCACACACAGATTACACTAGCTTCTCACAAACGAAATAAGCTAAAGTCCCATCTAGTCATTGCATCCAACCCAGAGCCCAGGATACACGGTGGATGCCCAGACGTCTCTGTAAGGTCTGACTCAGTGCCCTCATGTTCTGGGTACATATTCAGAAGGGGAAAGAGTGGGAGACAGAGCAGTTACTGGACTGCAGCAACTTTGAAATCCCATTGGGAAGACATCATGAAGGCCCTTTGGGGAGAGTTGAGAAAGTTCACTGACAGGCCCTGGTTCTGCTCTAGGGCATTGTCTTAGTTTCTCAGGTCTGCTGTGACAAATGAGCACAAACTGGATGGCTTGAAACATTTATTCTCTCACAGTTCAGGAGGTCAGAAGTCCAAAGTCAAGGTGTTGGCAAGGTTGGTTCATCCTGGAGGGTCTGAGGGAGAATCTGTTTCATGCCTCTCTTTTGCTCTGGGTAGTTGCTGGCAATCCTTGGCATTCCTTGGCTTGTGACTGCATCTTTCCAATTTCTGCCTCTGTCTTCATATGGTCTTCTTGCCTTGTATGCATCCTCTGTGTCTCTGAATCCATCTCCCCTTAGGAGACACAGCCACTCAATTTAGAGCTCACCTTAATCCACTACAACTTTATTTTAACTTGATTACATCTGCAAAGACCTTATTTCCAACTAAGATCACATTCACAGATACCAGGGGCTAGGATTTCAACATATCTTTTTGGGGAACACAAATCAACCAACTATAAGCATTGTTCTCTGTGGCTCCATCCTTAGGAGTTCTTTTTTATCCATTATACTCTTTGGCCACATTTGAAATAGATGGTGGGGGATATGCCCTCCTTGGGGTTACTCAGACTTTGCAGTCTATCTCCAATCCCAAGGTTGTTTTATAGATTGCCAAATAGTAACTTGGTTTTGAACAAGCTGCTGGTTTCTTCTGCCATATTGTTTGCTGAAAAACAATGGTGGCTTATGACTGACTTGATTTCAGTCAGTTCCATGTACCAGTGACCACATACAAAGCTATGTCTGAGACATAGTTCTTAAATTTTCTGTTTCTTTGCTTCCTTCTCATATGTCCCCTTGTACCACCTCTTCATTTGATGGCAGCAATTTTGGGGTCATCTTGAACATTAGAATTGGAGGAAAAGGTTAGTTCTTTTAAAATGATTATTACTGTATGGCTGATGATTTTTTTCTTATTTTTAATTGAGATTATTTACTGGACCCTTACTACTTAAAGCTTTTTTTTCATATCTTTCACTGTTTGGTGTCTTAAATCAGTGGGCTTTTCTTACCCCAAATTTCTGAACTCTTTCTAATTCCCTTTCATTTGTGCTCACAAACTGGCAAATTCTTTATGGAGCTCATCTTTTGTTTGTTATACCTTGTCAAATTTAGCCAGAAGTCAAGATATACTCACCCTTTTTTCCTTTCTAACTGACGCAGGGTAGTGTAGGGAAAAGAGGAAAGTCACAGCTGGGACCCAGCAAAGACCAAGGCGGTAAGACCCCACCCAGAAACCCCCTGAGGGAAGGCTGCTACTAAGAACAAAGCCAGAAGGCCCAGTCAAGACCCTGGCCACAAGACCCACTAGGAAGCCCTGGATAACTCCAAGCAGGCCTCCAGATCAGAAGACTCCAAGCAAAAGGCCTCATCATTAGTCCCCTGAGAGCTAACAGGTGGGGTTCAAAAGGCAACCAGTCAGAACAGGAAATGGCTGGGGACCCTCCCCAACATTAGGAAAGGGGAGGAGTGAAGAACTGCTTTAATAAAGGAACCCCCCCACCCCCAACTCCATACCCCCACTCCCCAGCCAACCTCAGGTCCTCCTCTTTGCCTGGAGGTAGCCCACATCCCTGTCTGGGGGTACACTCTTCTTTTTTCTCGTTTCTCTCAGTGAGCTCTTTTTACTGGCCTAACTAAACTGGCATGTTCTTAAATTCTTTTATGTGACATAGCCAAGAACCTAGAGGAATCCAGTGTTTTCCTACTTCACAACCACTTCCCCTAAAGCTACAGATTTGTAAGCCTGCCTTACAAATCACTGCAGGATTTTTACCAAATGTTTTCTACTACATAACATGGCATCCCATCTGCCCAGCCTCTGACATTGATACTGAGCAAAAGTGGGTTACTTTCTCCTGATTGATCTTTAAAGCCAATTCCTGAGACACTGGGGTTTCAGAGTTTTATTGGTTGCACAAGCAATGGAGCACAGTGGCCTCATGGCCCAAAACTGCCTCCCTGGTCTGCAGAAATTCTAATATTGTATAACATCAGGGTGCCAGTGAATATTAGGGTGGAGCTGAACACAGGTTCCTTCATTAATAAACATTAAGGGGCTGAACAGGACAGATGGGGGTCATTCACAAGGATTTGGGATAGGGGTATACAGAACAAAGGGCAGTTACAAGGTCTTTCATATGGATATTAAATAGAGGTGTGTGGAGTGTTTATCATGCCAATAGTAAACATACACAAGGGTGAGGTTAGGTCTAGAATAATCATAAATATTATAAATAAGGGTGGGACTGCTCTAGCCAGCTTCATAGTTTCAGGTATTAACTTTTTGCTATTTTATAATATAAAGGCATCTAAACAATGATTTAAAAACCATAACTATTTCTTAATTCTTAAACTTCAGTTACAATATCAGCTTTCTAGCTGACCAGCCACTAAGCCAAAGACACATATTTAGTTTTTTGTGGCAATAGTGTCATTTCTGTTACTAACTGCCGTATGAGAGTTATTTAGTTTCTGTAACAAACAACCCTTAAAGTCCCAAAGGCTTTTCACAATGAAACTATTTCTTGCTCACAGCTCAGTATAATTTGGCAGCAGGGACTCTGTTCCAAGCAATCAATAATCCACCCTGGCAGCTTCCATCAAGTGACTCTGCTATCTCATTACACTTTACTGCACATTAGAATAACCTTAGGAACTTTAAAAAACTCTTGATGCCAGGATTCATCCCATACCAGTTATATCAGTGTCTGGTGGTAAGAGAAAGACATCAATATATATATTTTTAAGCATTGTGAGACAATTTCATTATAAGCAGACTGAGAAATCATTGCCCTAGAACAGGAGTCACCCAGCTATGGCCCAAGAGCCAAATCCAGACCACCACCTTTTGTATAGATAAAGTTTTATGGAATGCAGCCCTGTCCATTCATTTAGGTATTGTTCTTGACTGCTTTTGCACTACAATGGCAGAGTTGAGTAGTTGAAAGAGAAGCTATATGGACCACAAAAGCCTAAAAAGCTTACTGTTTCCTCCTTTACTGAAAAAGTTTGCTGACCCCTGCCCTAGATCCCAGGAGTCCTCCAATAGAGCAGCAGACGAAAAATAAAGAATATAGAGCATTATAGAGGAAGCTTTAGGGTCTATTTATAATCCAATTTATCCATTTTTTCTTTTTTAAAAAATCTTTTATGCTTAGTGCTTTTTGTATTCTGTTTAAGATATCTTTGTTTCTTCCAATATCATAGAGATGTTTGTTGGAAGACTGTCAAGTATTTATTCAATTTTTCTTTAATGGTATGGAGCTATTCAGACATTCTATTTCTTATTGAGTCAATTTGAGTAAACTCTATTTGTCTAGAAATATGTTCATTTCTTATGCATCCATTTTTAACATAAAATTGGTTATATTATTCTCACATGCTATTAATGTCTGCTGTAGTTATGTTTCCTTTTTCATTTTTAATATTATTTATTTGTGCCTTCTCTCCTTTTTCACCTTGGTAAACCTTGCTAGAAGTTTACGGATTGTATTAGTGTTTTCAACAAACCACTTGTTGGCTTTGTTGACTAATGTATTTTTTAATCTCTGTTTATATTTCATTACTTTTTGTTCATATCTTTATTTTAAACTCATCAATTCTATTTTCTATAGTCGTATTATTTTCTAATTTATTGAGTTAAATGATTGCTTTATTGATTTAAAGCAACTTCCTTTTCTAATATGATTATATAAGGCTAAAATATCTCATGTGCGTTCACTATATTTCAACATTTTGATGTTAGTGTTTTATCATTTTAATAGTTTTACTTCAAAAAAATTTCCCATTTTATCTTTGTTGCTCCATTATTTATTTGATTGTTGTTCTTAAATATTAAATATATGTGTTTATAATTTAATACTTGTAATATTGGTTACTAACTTAATTTCTCATGATAGTCAAAGAACATGCACTGTATGACACCTATTCTTTGAAATACATAAAGTATTGCTTTATAATCTAACATGTATGTGATCTACATATTGTTGGAAAAACTGTATAATTGTTGGATGTATGTTTGGCAGGCAGAATAACAGAGCAAGTAAGAAAATAGACTCTAGGACCAGAATTCTTGGTTTTAAAGTCCTACTCTGCCCACTAACTGTAACTAGAGGTTGAGTAACATGGACAGATCAATTACATTTTCTGTGCCTAAGCTTAAACATCTCTAAACTGGGAGTTATAATAGTAATTATCTCATACTATTGTTGAGGGCATTACATTAGTTAATATTTATAAAGCACTTTATAATAATGGATGATACTTCTAACATTCCAGGTGCTGTTCTATAATCCACTATTATTTGCCCATTAAATCAATAGTTTGTTGAACAAATCTTCTATGTATTTTTTGTCTGCTTGACTTACCCATATGGTAAGAAAAGTTTTAAAATTCATCCCAATGATAGCACTTTTCACTTTTGTCAAATTTTCCTGTATTTCTAATAATTATTATTATACTAATTTGCATAGCCTGATGCTGTTTTATTAGCTATATTCAGATTTAGGTTGTTATATCATCCTCTTAAGTTAAAGTCAATTTTATCAGATATTAATAAAGTTATTTTAGCTTACTTTTAATTACTATCAGACTAGTATATCTATTTTTTTTTACATCCTTTTATTTTCAACATTACTTTTTTCTTATGTTTTAGGTGTGTCATTTGTACACAACATAGCTTTTTAAAAAATCCAATTTGGCAATCTCTACTTTGAAACTGCTGAATTTAACCTGCTTATATTGTTTGTGATTACTGATATATTTGTGTATACTTCTGTCCATTTATATTGTGTTACTTTTTTCTGTTTTTCCAGTATTTTTCCCTTATTCTTTTTGTTTTCTGGATTGATTGCTATTTTTCTTTTTTCTTTTATTCTTATCCACTGTTTTTTATCTTGTTAGTTGAAATTTAGATGCTTAATTTCTAGTCTCTTAATGGTTACCCTGAACATTTTACTAAGCATATTTAACAAATAAAAAGTCAATCAATATCTTAATTGGCATTCTGGATTCAAGGATCTAGTAACACTTTAAAGCTGGCACTCCTTACCTGAATTATATGATTTCGTTGATGTCTGTTTGGGTGCTTTGCTATAACCCACAAATTAATCATTATTATAATTAATGTTTTATACAGATATCTTTTTTCCCCTTCTCTCTTTGCAGACTCTCTGTTTGGAGATCATTTTTCTTCTTCCTGGGGTTCATCCTTTAGAAAATGTTCTAGTGACACCTACTGGTAGTAAATAATTGGTTTGTGTGTATATTTATTTTGTTCTCTTTCTTTAAAGAAAAATAGATAGAAAATTCTGGGTCCACATTTGATTTTTCTTTTCTCACTACTTAATGTTTGTTTTTAAATGTCTTTGAAGACTACTTGGTCCACTTGCTCTTCCTTTGTGGATAATGTGGCTTTTCTTTATGCCTGCTTTAGAGATATTCTCATATTATTGTTTTGTTATTTTTCTTCAATTATAGTACATTGCTATCAATAGACATCCCACTCCATCCTTCATATCCCTTAACCTGCTGCTGATAGTTTTCACCTCCCAGTTTCTTTGTGCTATATTTTACACTATTTTCAGAACTATTTTACAACTCTCTTGAGTTATGCCTAATCATTTAATTAATCTATTACTAAAGTTTTAATTTTAACAGCTTTATTTTTCATTTTTCATTTCTTAAAGTTCTAATTTGTAGATTAGACTTTTTGAAATGGTTGGTTATTTTTTCTATCATTTTTAGTGGGGAGGAGTAGCTGGTCATTTTTTATAGTTTATGTTTAAGATTCCAGTCTCTAACTTTATTTTTAAACATTTTCTACAGTTATTTTGTATTGTATATATGATAATATAATATCTGAAATTGTTTATTTGTTTGTTTATGCTATCTCACTAATGGTAGCTTGTTTTTGTGTCTATAGTAATTTGAAGCATACATTCATATTTGGTTGAATATAAGCTGTAGAAATCGGCTGGTTGTATAGAGTTACCTTGTGGTCTTCATTTAAATTTCTCTAATCACCAGTGTCATTGTACACCTTTTTGAATGTATATTTTGTTCTTTTGTGAAAACCTGTCCAAGTCTTTTGCCCATTGTTCTAATGCTTTCTCTACCTTTTCCTTACTGATTTCTAGAACTTCCTTATAAAGTCTGAACATACTCTGG
>JAQZBX010023760.1:0-30609 GCA_029593785.1 Cabassous unicinctus
TTCCTCAACAATAAAAAGTAAATGAATCTGGAATAATGTACTATCTGTTTACATTTTTTGAATGCATAGAGTTCTTTCACTCTTATAAAAAATGAAATCGTAGAAACTAAAATATATACTTTAATGCTATATAAGAAATCTTAAGATATGAGACATAAATTTATATGATAAGTTCTGACATGGGTTGGCAATTAAATTTTCTGAGACTCAGTTTCTTATCTTGGTAATGTAATCCATATTAAATGGCAACAGATTTGTAAATATGATCAACTATAATAATGTTTTAGCACAATATATTTCTTGTAGAATCTAACACATGTTTTATAGTGATCCAAATTAATTACACTTCTTTGTCTAAATTATGAAATGCTGTGTCTGGAGTGAATAAAGTATAAAATTTGAGCTTTTGAATAGATTATTATCCAAAGAGATAATGGAAGTACAAAACATGACAAAACCAGGTAGAAATGGAATATCAAATGTATGAGGCTCTGGAGGTCTTCCTAAGTGTTGTAACTTTGTGAATTCAGAATACTAACTTATAATTTAATCAGAAGGATTAGTAACACACCCACAAACACCAACACATCTTGGACTTACATAGAAAAATATTGGTAGACAAAGGGAACCAAAAGAATTTTTACTTTTTCAATTCTTTAGGTTTTCCTGATGGGCTATTTATTCAAAATACTTTTGAGGACCTATATATTGGGCTGGTTTACAACAAATAAAAATGTCATAGACTATAAACTCTCTGAAGATAAAATATGGTGTTGTGATGGGGGGTTGACATATTTTAGAAAGAGTGTAAGGTGGGCCTCAATGATGGGGTGACTTTGGCAAAAAGTCTGAAAGAAGTGATGAAATATGACATTATAAATTAATTTCAGTGACATAGTTTAAAGGATGAACAGACAATAAAGATTACTAGATATTTGGGTAAACATTCTCTTTGAAAGCGAGATGAAAAAGAAACAAATACTAAAAATAAAATTGTATAAAACGTAGACAAAGAAGGCAGAAGAAGAATGAGTAAAGCAGAAACACTGGATGGAAAGTTGAAAATATGAGAGGAAGTTCTTTAGGATATAGGTTTCAGAATGTACTGTTATAGCAACACATACAGTTAAAAGTGCAGAAAACCACTTAGGAAAGTAAGATCTGAATACCTGCGGGGTTGAAGGAACTCAAGATAGAAAGTGTTCATTAATCAAGCATAATCTGAACAATAAAGTAGGTAACATTTAGATATTATATTAAGGCCATTATAAAAACACAAGAGTGATCTCTGAGTGTGAAACTGGAAAAATCACTTTGACCAATTCCTATAACCTACACCTATAACCTCCTTCTGATGGTCAAAATGTCCATAGTAATGTATACAATGGTGTAACCACAATCAAATTATAGAATATTTCCTTAAAAAATTACAATTAAACTCCATAAAATATTATCTCTTGTGCAAAAGGATAAAAAGAACAAACAATGTTATAAAAGTTACTAAGAGCAGAGCACAATACATGGACATATGACAAGAAAATGAATATCTCAATTTATGATATTGAAATAACATAAAATATTTTTAAAGATTTTTTAAAACTGCAAGAAAATGAAGTCAATCTGAAATGAGAACAATAGCCATCAGGAGGATATGAAAACATCTTTCAAAGGACTCATAAATTAACTAAAACAGAATAAAACAAGTCAACACTAATTTTAAAATATATGTGAGTAACCAGCATAGAAAAAACACTTAATGAAAAAAATGGAAAGGGCAGAGATTAAAAAAAAGATAATGATTTTAGAAAAGCTGACAGACCTAAAAAATGCTTAACCACAATTTTCAAAATGCAAAAACAGCTTGACTCCTACAATTATAAATTGAATACATGGAAAATGTATACACTATTTCATTAATAGGAAAGTCAGTACTATGAAAAAAACAGATTATTTTGATTCAAAGAATATTTAAGTAGTGAAGGTTTAGAGAATTTATTACAAAATATACAACTAAAAAAGTTTTGATTCATTTTTAATTTTTAAATAATAATATGCATATAGGCAAGTCTAAATGTCATAAGTGTGAAGATGAATGGATTTTCAATATTTGAAAATATCCCTTAAACAGGACCAAGGGTAAGAAGCAGAACAATGCCGGCACTACAGAAGATGCACTTAACGCTGTCTTCTAGTCACTATCTTCCCTAGAAAGGTAGCTCCCCTTCTGCAGCAAATATTAATTTATGAGGTAGATGACTTTAAAGTTAGCACTATTTTGATATGCATACATAAATATACCGTTCATATGTGCCAGATATATGAATTTTGACAAACATAACAATTGTACAACCACAATCAAGTTATAGAACATTTATCACCCTAAAAACTCCCCTCAGCGACTTTGTTGTCAATATCTCCCTGTACCTCCTCTTCTTGTAACCACAGATGTGTTCTCCATTGTGATAATTTTGCTCTGACCAGAATGTGATCTAAGTGAAATCACATTATATGGCACATTTAGCCTGGCTTCATCCACTCAAGCATAAAGTATCGGAGATAGATTGTATTCTGAATATATATGTAAATGTTTGCTATTTATTGCTTTGTATTCCTTTGAAGGTATGTACCATGGTTATTTTTTGGATGTGTGAGTGTTTCAATAATGATATATATATAATTAGGCATACATGTATTTCTATGTGGACATGTGTTTTCATTTTTCATGGTTAATAACAAAAAGTGAGATCTCTGGGTCAAAGGGTAATGATTTCACTTCATAAGAAACTGTCAGATTATTTTCTCAAGTGGCCGCATCATTTTCCATTCCTACCAGTAATGGTTGAGTGTTTCAACTGCTCTGCATTCTTTTAAGTACTTTGTGTTATCGGTTATTAATATGCATTTTTATTTTTATGTATATGATCATATTATGGTTTTAAATTATATTTATCTATGATGAATGACATTGAGCATCTTTTCATGGGCTTAAATGCCATTTGCGTATCTTCATTGGGAAGTGTCTATTCATATTTCTGCACATTTTCAATTGTTTCCTTTTATCTATGTATTATTGAGTTTTAAGAGTTATTCATATATTATGGATACATGTTCTTTGCCAAATAGTTGTTTAACAAATACTTTCTCAGATTCTGTGACTTCTTTGCTCATTCCTTCAGCAGTGTCTTTTACTAAGCAGATTTTATTAGGATGAAACACACTGAATACAGTTTTCTCCTATGGTTCATGAATTTTGGTTTTATTCTAGAAAATGGGAGTATCCCATAGTCACACAAATGTTATATTATGTTTACTTTAGAAGTTTTGTAGTATTCAGCTTCATATTAAAGACTATGTTCTAGTATGAGAGAGTTTTTATATATGTGGAAAATGATGAGTTAGTGTTTCACTTTTGTCAAAAGATTATTCAATTTTTTGAGCACTTTTTAAAAAAGATTTTTCTTTCCCCACTGGTATTCTTTAAAATATTTGGCAAAAATCAATTGACCATGTATGTGTGAATCTATTTCTGAACTTTGTATATGGTTCCATTTATCTAGATATCCACTTTTCACCAATAGTATATTCTGTTGATTTTTTAACTTAATAATAAGTCCTTAAATCAGATAATGTGAAGCCTCCAGCTTTCTTCTTCTTTCTAATGTTTTTAATAAAACTTCATTGAATTATATCATTCATACATGATCATTTAAACAATGTTTATGGTAAAATTAGTGAATTTACAAAACAAACATGCATCTCATCATACAAGGTTCCCATATATCTTCCCACAAGCAACACCCTGCATTGTTGTGAAACATTTCCTACAAACTATGAAAGCATTGTCAAAACAACACTCTTAACCTCAGCCCATATTTTACACTTGCTACACTTTTACCCCAACCCTCCCAATTACTAATATCCTATATCAGTATTATCTATCCATTATCATTCATGAGAGAACATGCTCATATTTGTCCTGCCAAACACAGTCCATCATCCACCACTGGATCTCCTGTGTTATACCATCCCATGCTTGGTACTATCCTTTCAAAGTGTAAAATTCCAAGTGAAAGCATTCTAAAATTGACTGAGGTGATGACAGCACAACTCTATGATGAAAATGAGAGACACTGAGTGTACAGTTTCATATTTGTTTTGAGGAGTTTAGTTCTTTATTTTTTCATGTAAATTATAGAAACAGCTTCTCAGTATCTGAAATTTTATACTTGCTTAAATTGTAATTTGGGTTGCTTTGAACCTACAGATCAATGTGGGATGGCTTTTAATTAAAAGATTTCTTCCAATTGGGGTGCCACTTAGTATCATATTTCTTTATTTCTTTCATCATTTAAATTCAGACGCATGGCCAATATTACCTATGTACTAAATGTGCAGCAAAGCATCTACGTACTTTTCAAAATTTTCTAAGAGTTTCTTATTGACATAGAAATTATATTCTATAAATTAGTACATGGGATCAACATTATAAGAGAAGACCATACAAAATAAAAAACATGGTAACTTTATCTCTGCCAGTTTTCAAATGTTCTAATGTTCTATCATATGAGGCCCCACCTTTACTGTTGATTCTTACTATTCATAAGTTTACCATAATCTTTTTTTATTTCCTCTTTGAAATGTAAAAAAGCTAAAATTATAAATTTTGGCATAGGTTATGCTTTCATATTATTTCATTAAAAACATGTTAATGGAAATTTTGAGAGAATTAGATAGGTTATATTACCAGGATAAGGAAATTGGATTTCAGGGTTTTAAGCTATTAACTTAATGGCACAAGCTAATAAGTTTCAGGCTAGGATTACTTACTGTACAATTAGATTACCTGTCCAATCTTATAGCAAATGATTTTCCACTGATGATTCTTTATTTCTAAGAGGCTAAACTGCATTCATGTAATCATTTAAATCATGTAGTTTGATGTTTCAGAAACATTAATTTATGAACTAAATGGGAAAATCATCTTGTTGCTCTTCTGCCCAGAAGAGAGGGTGTATTCTCCTTGTGCATCCCTTCTGAAATTTGGTAAGAGCTTGATAAACTAGAAGAAGAATCCAAATGCATAATATGCATAGTGTGCCTTGATTAAGTGAGCAGTTCAGTCCCATAGGTAAAAGGAAAGGTTTTTCCTGAGAAAGTCTACAACTGCAAGCAAGAGAGTCCCACCCATCAGCCATATGGAATTGAAGCCCCCTCTCAATTAGAGGCAGAGTGGGTGTCACCATCCCAGAATCCTCAGGATCGGGGAATAAAATAGCGACTAGAGTAGACTTATTGGTATTCTACTATTGACTTATCATGATTCTAGCAATGGAAGAAATTATATCATTGATGTGAAGACAGTGGCCACAGGAAGTGCTGTAGTCAGGGAAAGGGAAAAAGAGGTGCAATATGGGGGCATTTCAGGACTTGTAATTGACCTGAGTGGCATTGCAATCACAGATACAGGCCATTATATATCTTGCCATAACCTACAGAATTGAGTGGGAGAGAGTGTAAACTACAATGTAAACTATAATCCATGCTTAATGGCAATGCTCCAAAATGAGTTCATCAATTGCAATGAATGTACCACACTAATGAAAGAAGTTGTTACTGTGGGGAAAAGTGGGAGATGTGGGGAATGGGGCATATGGGAATCTCTTATATTTTTTTTATGTAACATTTTATGTAATCTAAGTATCTTTCAATATAAATATAAATATATTTTTTAAAAGGAAAGTTTTTCATCACTTACACAATTATTTTAGAAACTATAAGCCTGTATCTAAAACCAGAGTATATGCTTTAATATTTAAATTAGAGATCAGGTGTTCTATTTAGAGTTTTATTAACATTTGAACCATAAGACTTCCAGGAAATATAACAGGGTGAATAGGAAGTGCTCATTACATATTTAGTTCAATTGAGTTGTAAAGTAGGAATTTGCTTTAATTTTTTTGATTGAAGATGATAATCCAAAAAGGGACTATAGAAATAAAGACTCTATATAAAAATTAGGCAAAATTTTAAATTGAGAAATGATTATCTTTCCAATTTCTATTGTCATATATCAATTCAAGATCATAATTTTTCTGATAGAAGAATATAAATGTATTTAGAACTTATTTTACCAGTTAATTTACCTAGAGTCTTCTTTAGTTTGTATGTTAAATTTCATGGTCTTTTAAGTTTTATGGCTTTAAAAAGTAATTCAAAGATGTGAGGATATTATTTGGTATTGTTATAGATTATTTAAAAATTCCAGAATTCTGATATGTCACAATAATATGGTAATATGGTCTAGTGGAAAAAGCTTAGGATTTGGAGTCAGAGAAATCTTGGTTTGAATCCTCATTCTGCTTGTAAGCAACTCTGGCTCTGGACAAGTTACTGTTCAAAGGGCACCAGTTTTCTCAACATAGAAGACAATACCAAATTATTTAGTTTGTGTGTTGCTGTTGTAGATTACAAAAAGTATTATACAAAATTAAAAAAAATCTCTACGGCTAGTAGCCACTTAATAATATGTGGTACCTGCTATCATAGCTTTCCTTTTTTAACAACCTCAGGGTTTGTATAACTGCTTCCATGGACTTCTAATACTTTTTGCCAAAATATGTGATTTGAGGAAATGATTTTATTTTATTCTTCCAGGTTGATCGTTATTTTTTCTCAAAGTCAGGATGTATATTTTTTCTGTCTAGCTCCTATCTCTTCTTAAAGTGTATTTGTCTACACATAAATTTAACTATTTTAATAAAAATTAAATATTAGTTAACAGAAGTATCCGTTTGCAGAACAAATTGGAAAAATTGACTAAACCCCATACATTTTCTCTATCATGTTTCCACATCCTTACAGAGATGCTGAGAATTTCTCTATAGAGGCTTTTTACTGTAGTTCAAACTAACATCTTGAACTACAGACAAGATTAGAGACACCAAGAGATGCCAGAATATTATATTGTCAAGAATACCAGGGAAATTTAAGCAAAATATGGTATTATTTTGCTGATATATCCAAGAACAAAGTTTGTTGACAGAGATGCATTTTTTTGAATAGCATAGTAAGTTATGATTCATTGAATTTAATCTCAATAGTATGATATTCTAGTATCATATGATAAGAATACGTACAAATTAAAGAGGAAATTTATATCTTCTGATTTGTTCCTCTTTCATTGTTCAATGTTCTGATTTTAAAAAGCAATTATGTTAATATAACTCTATTTTTTATGTAAATTAAATTTGAATTTATATTTCAATTGTATGCAGCATCTTTCACATATAATCAAGAATTTATTTAATTTAATAAAAATATTTTTATAGGTCTCATGTATAAGCAATCTGCTTTGGCCTCATGGCCATGAAATTCAAGTTGAACTTAGTCGATCTTCATTATTGTTTGGTTGAGAAGGATGAAGTTACTTTTCCAACTACATTGCCATTCAGGGCTGAACTGAGATTACATTTAAGGTTTTTGGAGCCCTTCATCTTCCACAAATGTTTTGACTGAGGCATGCTGTGAAGTGTAGAATTGTAATGTTTCTTCTTTTTATTTAGCTACTTCCTGTTTTTCCTCCCAGTGTGAGGCAGTGAGCCAAGTGCTGAATCAAGGCTGATTGCCTCAAGGTTGGGGGATGGGCAGAGTTCCCTGCCATGGGGCCTATTCACTCATAATTTTTGCTTCAGCTTCTCTGTATCCCTGTCCTGCTCCCTCCTAGATGAATAATGGCAATACCCTGGTTACAGATCCCTAAAACACTTGTTTCAACAGATTCTACCTTACTTCTCACTACTTTTGGATGAGAAGTGAGCCCTGTCAGACACTACACCACAGCCATCTTCCCAGAACTCCTTGCTCATTCTATTCTTGACAAAGGAACATTTCAATATGATAAAATAGTAGTATATTTTAGGTTATAGAGATAAATCATTGTAAACCATGGAAGGGAGCATGACCTAATGTATAGCAAATGCTACACTTTTATAAACCCAAAAAAATAAAGCTGCTAATTCATTAAAAGTGGGTCAAAGGTTTTGGTCTATGGCTCACTGAAGGACAAACAACAGTTACTAATCTGCAATTCCTCATAGGATTTTTTCATGCACTATTCTTTCTTCACAATCCACTGAATGAGAAACAATCTGATTGCATAGAGAAAAATAGCACACTGTTTTCTGCAAACACTATTTGTGGCAAATATCATGATTTAATTCATTCAGCAATACCTTTTAGAAATAATTTTATTGGTGCCTATTAATTGATAGTTATTTTATAGACTACATAAACAACTATACTAGATTAATGAAATGGCTACTATTCCTTCTTGACAAAAATATATCTTGAAAATCCAACCAAAGTCATTGCAGAAATAGTGTACATGTGAGTAGAAAAATACAATATATTTTGCTAAGTTAAAATTTGAAAAAAAATAATAACAGTACAACAAGCTGCAAAAGGCAAAAATGGGCAATTTATTGACATGTACTTCAAGAAATAAACATAAAAAGCAGAGGTTGTACTCTTTTGGATGGCACATAAAGTGCATCTACCTCGAGAACACATTCTGCTGCTCTTTCATCATTGCTCCAGAAGGACAACTAATATAGGATCATTGGCAGTAAAGGGCACAAACTGGTTTAGTATGAAAAGAAGCCCCTATGAGACAAGCAGACGTGTAAATCTAAGTATTCCCCTTTTTAAGTCATCTGGAAATATTTTAAATTAAATAATTTTCACATTATTTCTCATTTAAATTTATTAAAATCTTGTGATGTGAATGTGGTGGCTCTCACTTTATAATTATAACTATTAAAGAAAGGCATTTCCTGCACATAAAAGCAAATGGGAATTATACTCAGGAGTGCACTTTCCACTATAACATTTGTGGATATAAATTTACAATATTCATTCATTGTTATGAATTTTAATATGATGTACTATATGAAAACCAGTGGTAGAACTTTTAATACAAAATTAACTGGAAAATAAAACATGTAAATTGGCAGGTTACAATTTTTTTTACATGACACATTTAACCAAAATTATATGAAATAATTTATTTTATACAGATAAGTGCATCCATTTGGGCCCAAATTCTTTGCCCTTGCTTACCTTATCATTGCCTAAGATATCATTTTCCCTTCCAAGAAACAAACATGAGGATATAATTGCGTGGGTTCTCTTTTCACAAGCTATTGTCTTGATCTATAAATATAAATTGAAATGTCAAGATTGCCATCAAATTAGAAGCCATGCAATATTCAGTTGAATAATGTTATTGAAATCACCATGTATATATGGAGGGGCTTCATAAAAAATATTGAGCTGAAAGTTTCTATATATATCTTATTTCTAACAAAGCTTTGTGGTCAGAAACTAAGGGAAAAAATGTCTTGCTTTTAGTTCATACTTTTTACATATTAATGGATATTTCTAACAAAAGCATTAATTAGTCTCCCAAATACGTGATGATTGGGGATTGGTCAAATGTTAGGAACTATTTGGGGTTTATAGAAATAACTAATTTTATTTTGTTCCTTTATTAATTTTTAAATAACTTTAATCAGATATGCAAATTTTTCTCGCGTGTGATCAGGGCCTCATACCTTGTATTCCTTTGACTTGTCTCAGCTGATTGAAACATTAATTGACGCTTAAAGAGACATCATTTCTTCATGGAGCAGGTGACCGCAGTGGCTGAAAGCATGGAAAACAGTCAGATTCCTCGAACTTAGTCTCAACTCCCCCACTCCCAACTCTCTTTCCGTCAATATCTCCTACTATAAATAGTGATAGAGCTGTTATGAGGTGTGACTATGCCAAAATATTGGATCATGTAGAAGGTAGCTGACACCCAGTAAGTGCTGCATGAGTACTGTGTGATTTATTATTAGCAACTTGTCTCAATTGCATTTTAATCTAACACTATTTATTGGTATATTAGTTTCCTAACCAGATACATAAATTTTAGTGGCTTAAAACAACAAAAAATTACTATGTTACTGTTCTAAAGGTCAGAAGTCCAAAATGGCTCTTACTGGATCAAAATCAAGATATTCTCAAGACATTATTCCTTCTGAAAGTTTTTGGGAATAATGTAGTCCTTGCCTCTTCCAACTTCTAGAGGCTATCCACATTCCATGGTTCATGGCCCCATTCCAGCAATCCCATTTCAACATCTGCTCCATCATCACATCTCTTTTTCTGGCTTTCCTGCCTCTCTCTTTAACTGAATAAGGACCATTGTTATTACATTGGGGTTTTCTAGATACTCTGTAATAACCTTCTCATTTCAAATTTTTTATCACCATCAAATCTGTTGATGTGTTTTGCCCTTATAAGGTATCGTATTGTTTGGCTCCAAGTACTATTTCATAGCTACGTTAGAGGGACCATAATTCTGCATAACACAGGGGTTTTCATTTAAACTAAGGTAAGCCTATCACAAAAATATGAAACTTGATAAAATCACAAAATAATAAGCCTATAAAAGACAACATTTCTGATTTTAGGAATACTTAGTGCTAAGCAAATGCTTTTCTTTGTTTTTATCTGTTAATATAAACATTAATGAAAATTTACAGTAAAATTTCTGGACAGATAATAATAGCTTAAGTAACATTTATCTTTTAAAAAAGAACTGAATGAAGAACTATCATAACACAGGCATTTTCAGAAGTAAAAGGAAGTAATGAAATCTTTCTTTTCAATAAGTTATGCTGATTTCTTAATTACTCTGCCCAAGACATTATATTGCATTTACTTTTCAATGAGTAAGTCTTTTAAATTTGTAGATATAAAATCTCTTCCTATGATTAAGTTTCTTCTTGTTAAATTTAAGTGGACACTATTTTATGGCACATTTATTTGGATTTAAGACAAGTGCAAACAACTGGCCTTTGTAGAAAATCATGTACTTTTTACATATTTTATAGAACATAACTCAAAGTATTTTAAAGGAATTCTATTAGCATTGTATCATCTTAAAAAGTATAACAATTAAACTGTTTGAATTTTTGTGACCTGTACTGTTTATTGTTATTAACTCTTCCTTTTAATTATTCAAGAAATATTTACTATGTGTCAGGCATTGTTTTAGATAGTGGAAATACATATTAAATTCAATAGATAAATCTTTGCTCACCAGAAGCTTACTTGTTATTGACAGACGACAATCACATATATACATGCATATATGGATATATATATATATATATATACATACACATATATATGTTAGATCATGTTTAGAAATTTGAAGAAGTCTAAAATCTAAAACATTGTCAAATGCACTGAAGTTATTTTAAATGAAATGTACAAAGTAGGCACCAATAAGATGGCTTTTCAGCAAATGCCTGAAGTACAGAAGGGACAGCCATGAAACAGAGGAAGCAGTGGAGGGAAAGGATCAGAGGATCAGCAAGGAGGCTGCAGGAGCTATAGCCCAGTGGCAAGTGGGGGGGCAGGGGATAATTTCATAAAGTAAAAGACTAAAACAATATGGAGCTTAGAGTAATATATGAAGATATCACTGCAGGAATTTGAAGAGAGATTGCCATGGTCTGACCCAAGACTCTGAAGCCCACTTTGAATGTTAAGACTAGACTAAAGGATTGTATAACAAAAAGCTGGGAGATAGTGGGGAAGTTACTGGAATAATACAAGTTAAATAAAATGTTGGCTAAAACCTGATACTACAAGTCATGGAGGTGGTGGGACATATAGACATATGTAATTGAAACAATTTTATACTTTTTGTGTAAAATGTATCCATAAACTTGATATGATAAAGGGAAGATTGCCCAAGGTATGAATTAGCTTTATTAAGAAGTTTGGGGAGACTACAATAACATGACACTTTCATAAGAATGAAGTTTAAAATAACTATGAAATTATTTTTAGAAAACAGTCTCAATTGTCCTTGGGGAATTGAATGGAACTTAAGTGGATAGATCATGCAGCCAGATAAAGAACCTAAACACATTGCTGCTAGACATTAGAGTTTTATACAATGGGCATTTTTGAGAAGCCTGATAAACTAGACAACTGATGTGATCTATTTTTAGAGTAATTGGAATATATCATTCGGAGGGAAATCTGGAGTGAGGAAATTTAAATTTGATATTGTTAGTCATTATATCAATTAAATGATAGGTACTGGAATTTATTGATTATATTGTGTTGATTCTATTGATCATTTTTCAATGTCATTACTATTCATGGTAAAAGATAAATTTGAATTTCAGAAAAACACCCAAATAGTTCTTTAGTGGAAGTAGATAATCATTATTGCATGGGACATATTTATACAAAAAAAATCATTTTTTCTGAAAGTCAAATTTAACTGGCATCCAGCATTTATTTGCTAAATCTGACAACCTTAGATTAGAGGGCTTATGGTATCTGGCAGTATTCCCATGAATGCCACAATAAAAAAATTGCATTGCAAATCTTGAACTCTGATTTTTAAAGTGATGAATGTTAGATCCTCAATAAACTAAGGTCTACCATTGGAAATTGCTTTATTATATCTATGGAATTTTCTCTTATGTTTTAACATTTAAATTTTTATTTATCTGGTATGAGTTAAGGATATAAATTATTTTCTAAGTTTTGTCCTGTTGCTGCAATATTCTTATATAAATTTGCATTTTATATATCTTGATCCTGTAATTTCCTTAATCCTGTGGCTAACTTTGGACTCAAAGTACAGGAAAAAAATTGCAAGAATCTTGCTTGATCAACTATTTGTTCTTACATGTTTATGGGTGAGAAGATTTCAAGTTGCCACTGTTTTATTTTTACCATGTCACCCTCTTACCAATTCCAGCTTGGCAATGTGGAGCAATGTAATCAAAGAAGGGACTGAGTGTCATAATAAATATGTGGTTTACAGGATTTAACCTTAGGAGATCTGTTGTGGATGAGTTAGGGAATAAAGAAACTATTAAAAGAAATATTTGTTAAGAGGATAACAATGAAGTGCCAGCAAAAGTGTAGAGATGCAAATTTGAGAACCAGCAATGAGAAAGAACTGAAAGATAGGGAATATTCATGAAGAACCAACAAAAGTCATAAAACTTCTTTACCTTGTTTACTCATTATGCTCATCTTAAGTCATTTGCTCAATCAATAAACCAATGATCCTTTTCTCCAACCAGTTTTAATTTAGCTCTTCTGTTAGTTGGGCAACTTTCTTGATGTCAGAAGTAGAGGGCGAGCAGCACAGATATGGGGAAAACCCTATTTGTTTTAAAGTAAATGCCAAATGTATTACATGTTACCATAACTGCATATAGAAGAAAAGACACAATTTTAAAAAGACTTTTTGCCAAAAGGAAAACTAGAGCCATCATCTCTTCTTTATGATGTGACTAGCTTTAGCTCTGTTTGTTTTTTTCCAGGGTTCTTTCCTGGAAAATTTCATCCTGATCGATACCTTCTGTGGTGGTGTCTTCATATGTTTCTCCCATATTGAATGTGCTATCACACACTTTGCACTTCATCTCTGTGGCTTCCTGTTCCCCTGGATCTGTCATAGGCAATGTCAATGAAAAACAGAACTTCATTCTCTGGATTTATTTTGCTGGGTTGTCTTCAGAACATCAGGGCTATAGACATTATCTTTACAGTTATCTTTGTTATTTTCTTGGTGGCTGTAATTGCAAATTTGGTCATGATAATTTTGATTCAGGTGGACTCTCACCTTCACACTCCCATGTACTTCTTGCTCAGCCAGTTGTCCATCATGGACAACCTTTTTATTTGTACTATTGTCCCAAAGCTCTTGGTTGACATGGTATCTGAAGAAAAGACCATTTCCTTTGTGGCTTGTGGCATCCAGATGTTCCTCTACCTGACCATGATTGGCTCAGTATTCTTTATTCTAGGCCTCATGGCCTATGAACACTATGTGGCTGTCTGTAACCCTCTTCGATATCCAGTCCTGATGAACCACAAAATGTGTTTTCTGCTGGCTGCTGGTGCCTGTATTGGAGGCTCCCTCGATGGATTTCTGCTCAATCCCATCACCATGAATGTCCCCTCCTGTGGCTCCCTCAATATCAACCATTTTTTCTGTGAAATTCCTGCTGTTCTCAAATTGGCCTGTGCAGACACATCCTTGTACGAAACCCTGATGTACATCTGCTGTGTACTCATGTTGCTCATACCCATCTCTATCGTCTCAACCTCCTACTCTCTCATCTTGTTAACTATCCACCGCATGTGCTCTGCTGAAGGTAGGAAAAAGGCCTTTACTACATGCTCCTCTCACTTGACTATAGTCAGTATTTTTTATGGAGCTGCTTTCTATAATTATATTCTGCCCCAGTCATTCCACACTCCTGAGAGGGACAAGATAGTGTCAGCATTCTATACCATCATCACACCCATGCTGAATCCTCTGATCTACAGCCTCAGAAACAAGGATGTCATGGGAGGATTTTAAAAGATATTCCCATGATGCTCATCTGCTCAGAAAGTAGCAACAAGTGCTGCTTAGAGGTCTACCATCTAAGTGATGGAGAGTTTTTCCATCTTGAATATTTTCCCAAAGAACCTCACACAGATGTTCTGTTTCATTATAGAATAACTGGTCAGCTATTAAGAATACTAATTAATGGCAAACAAGAATGTTCATTTTATATAGATTCTTGCTCCAGAGTGTGGGTAGGGGGAAGATATTTCATGAGCTGTGCAGACATTTTTGTTTATCAAAATTTATCCATTAACAAGTAAACTACAGTAATTAATTTGTTCTTGGTTTTTGCTTTTTGATGGTGGGGGGCAGATATTAGAGTTCACAGCAAATCTTTTTACTCTAAAAAAACAAAACAAAACAAAAACAAACAAAGACTCCTTCAAAGCTACCAAGTATTTGGTGCCAAAAATCTATGATCAATTTTGTAGCAATAAGTTATAGCAATAGTAGACACTCATGACAAGGAGAAGAAATCACCCAATTTCAATGATGTATTTTATTATTACAGTTGCACTGAACAGACTGCAAGCTCTATGAACATTTTTCATCTCCTGTGTTGATAATGGTCACATGCTAAAAAACAATAAATAGTGGGTGGATTTAATTAACTTGGCCATGAGTGTATGAATGACTGAGGATTGCACATCTATTGAAAAAGAATGGACTATTTAATATTTAGCAAGGGAGAGAACCACAGTGCCAACTTATTTGTTACTGTAAAAGCAGTGTTGGGTGCTGTATGAAACAATAATGAACCACAGGAAAGAACTTCACATTTTCCAGTTCTGTGTGATCCCACTAAAGCACTTAGAGGAACTATATGTTTTGTTCTGAGTAAAATAAGAAACCCCTGGAGAGTTTTCAAAAGAGATTTGCCATGGTGAAATTTACGTTTTTTAAAGATTACTTATAAAGTGATTAATATGCCTATACTGTGGAGAATATAGTATATAGCAAGGATAAACAGGAAAACAATTTGGGGGGCATAAAAGATGAAAAATAAAAATGATTTTGAGTAGAATTAGTAGTAGAGGGAGATTCTTGGTATTAGAGGATATATCCCTTGGATTGGTTGTATACTTTCAGAGAAGATGAGATGAAGTTTAACTCAGTGGATTGGGCACAAGTAACTGGAAATAATATAATTTTTAATTCCTGAAATTTTTAACACTTGCTACAGTGGCAGATTTGAATAGGAGGAATGAAAAATTCTGATGCTGACAAAATCAATTTGAGATGCCCATTATATGGGCAAGTGATATGTCAATAAGTAAATTGGAATTCTTCAGAATAGATTACTTAAATACAGAATCAGTTAGGATGACTTATGTAAGATAAATGGATTGAGCCTGAGCCTTGTGGCAGATAGGATGAGTTGAAACGCACATGACATACCATGCTGACTCTGATGACATATGAATAGGTGAAATCTCAAACACAAGTGAAGGATATGGTCAAATAAGAAGAGCATTTTCATAACTGTTACAGGGAGGATAACTGGAGTGGGGTGCCAGTGATCGGGGGATATGTGGGGAGGGGTGCACATGGGGCATGCAACTTATGGCTAATGAATAAGTTCAAGTGGTTATGGAGCTTTGTTGGTGGGTTGAGACCCACACAATAACCATAAGAATATGGAATTTCCACCTTGGGAAGTGCTGCTTCATGCTCTAATAGAGTGACAAGAATCTCCCAAGCACATGGGCAGTGCCTAGTGATGGTTATATTATGAACCTTGTCACTGTGAAAATAAAACTTAACCTAGTATTATATATTGCCTAAGAGTTACCTCCTGAAAGCCTCCTAGATGCTCAAATGTGGCCTCCCTCTAAGCCAAACTCAGCATATAAACTCACTACCTTCCCCCAGCACAGGACATGATTTCCAGGGATGAACCTTCTTGGCACCAATGGATTATTACCAAGCACCAACTAACAATGAATTTGGAAAAAGACCTTGATCAACAGTGAGAAATATTAAATACAAATGAGATTTTATGGATAAGAGATTTCAAAGCCAGTCGGGAGGCTATTCCAGAGGTTACACTTAGACACATCTTAGCAGGATCTCATTGGCTGCCACAATAAACAGTGTTTCCAGATCCTGAGGGATCTGGTGATATCTAGACACTATAAGCAGGAAAGACAATCAGGAATTTGGCACCTTGTCAGTGGGTTTTACTTTGGAATTTATGCTCCCTAATGTAAGAAAGTTAGATTCATTTATAATTTCCCTATGCATGGCTCTTCTGCCCCTTTTATTTGAAACAATAGTTCATACTATAATCATTAAATATCTGTCCCAGAGACTTAAATCTTCAGTCTGGTCATATGCCAGTTGAGCCCTGAATCTCAGCAATGTTGCAACACCTACTCTCCAGTTCATGGGTTTTGCCCAGTAAAACTAAAAAAGGATGATGATAGAAAATGCCCATTCCCAAAAAAGAGAGACTGTCTATAACTGCAAACAAGACAGTTCCATCCATCTGCCCCATGGCACCTAGGTCCACTCTCAATCAGAAGCAGAGTAGGCATCACCTCCCAAAATACTCAGGATTGAAGAATGAACAAACATAAGTGGGGAAAGCAATTATGGACTAAGGTAACATTATTATTCTAGCAATAGATGAACTTGTATTATTGATATAAAGGCAGTGGTCTCCAGAGTTTCTGAGGGGAGGCACAGGGAAGAATAGGTATTTTTGAGACATTGAAATTGTACTGGTTGACATTGCAATGATGAATACAGGATATTATACATTTTGTCAAAATCTATAAAATTGTGTGGTGCAAAGTGTAAACTATAATGTAAACTGTAGACCGTGGTTAATAGCAATGGTTCAATATGTGTTCAACAATTTTAACTAATATCCCACACTAATGAAAGATGTTGTTAATGGGGGAAAGTAGGGTACGTGGAGGGGTGGGGTATATAGTCATTCCAAATATATATTAAAATTTTCATCGTTGATGCCTCCAAAATTTTTTTTTATGTATATAAGGAATCACCTGGTTTAATAGTAAAGAAATCATCTTAAGTGGGAGTGTAACACAGATGATTTGAACTGTAGGAACAACTGATTTTTCTGGTGAAAAGTATATTCATTTGAACTGAAATAAAGAAATTTAAAATTTGGTCTTGCATATAGTTTTTTAAACAATCAGTTATATTGATGCATATTAATAAAACATACAATTCAACCAAAGTGTACAATCAATAGTATTAAGTATAATTATATAGTTGTGCTTTCATCACTTCAATCATTATTAGAGCATTTTCATTATTTCAATGATAATAAACTAAAAATAGACAATCAAACAAACAAGAAAATTCTTCACCTCTCTGTATCTCTCTGTTTTCCTTGATGTACAGAGCTGCAATTTCTTGCTATTTATGCACATTTATTTATTTGTTTATTAAGCAATTTTATTGAGATATATTCACATACCACATGATCTATCCAAAATGTATAGTCAATGGCTTTAAGTATAATCACAATATTGTACATTCATCATCTCAAAAATTTTAGAACAATTTTGTTACTGCAAAAAGAAAGACTTTACCCCCTTTAGCATTCCTTCCCCAGTCCTACTTAATCACTAATCTAATTTACCTTTTAAAATTAATTCATATTTATATTTTATAGAAATGGAATCATAAAATATATAGTACTCTCCTCCTGGTCTTCTTCACTTAGTACATATTTTTGTGTGTGTGATATTAAAATTTTGTAGTATTAATCTACATTTTTTCAGCTTCAAAGAAAAATGGTCTTTTGTATGCAATTTTACCCATATTCCTATTTCAAATAATACATTTATATTTCACATAATATATTTATCTTATAATAAGGCAATCATACAGTATTTGTCCTTTTGTGTCTGTCTTTCTTCACTCAACATAATGTCTTCTAGGTTAATCCATGTTGTGATATGTTTCAAAACTTCATTTATTCTTACTGCTTCATAATATTCCATTGTGTGTATACTCCACAATTTGTTGATCCATTCATCAGTTGATAGACATCTGGGTTGTTTCCAACTTTTGGCTATCTTGAATAATGCTGCTATGAACATCAGTGTGCAGATGTTTATTTCTGTCACTGCTCTCAGTTCTTCTGTATATATACCTAGCAATGGTATTGAAGGTTCCCATGGTGAGTCTATATTCTACTTCCTTAGGGACTGCCAAACAGTCCTCTGCAGCAGTGGTACCAGTCTACATTCCCACCAACAGTGAATGAGAGTTCCTATCTCTCCATATCCTCCCCAACATTTACAGGTTCTGACTTTATAATAGTGTCCAGTCTAATAAGTGGGAAATGTTATCTCATTGGAGTTTTGATTTGCATCTCCCTAATCGCTAGTGATGTTGAACATTTTTCCATGTGTTTCTTTGCCTTTTGTATTTATTCTTTGGACAGTGGTCATCTCAAGCCTTCTGCCCATATTTTGAATAGTTTACCTTTTTATTGTCAAGTTGTATGATCTCCTTATATATTATGGATAATAAACCCTTTTCAGATACGTAATTGCCAAATATTTTCTCCCATTCAGTGGGCTGTCTTTTCACCCTTTGGAGAAAGCCCTTTGAGGTGCAAGTTTTGAATTTTGAGGAGGTCCCATTATTCTATTTTGTTGTTGTTGTTGTTGTTGTTGCTCATGCTTTGGTGTTAGATCTAAGAGACTATCTTCTACCACAAAATATTGAAGATATTTTCCTTCATTTTCTTCTAGGAGTTTTATGGTTGTTGACTTTATATTTAGGTTCTTCATTCATTTTGAGTCAATTTTTGTATAAGGTGTGAGATATTGGTCTTATTTCTTTCTTTTTGATATGGCTATCCAGTCTTCCCAGCACCATTTGTTGAATAGACTCTTCTGGCCCAGCTTGGTGGACTTGAAAGCCTTTTCAAAATTCCCTTGACTATAGATGTGAGGGTCAATTTCTGAGTTCTTCACTCGGTTCCATTTGTCAATCTCTCTGTCCTTATGCTAGTACCATGCTGTTTTTTACCACTGTTACTAAGGAATATACTTTAAAGTCAGGAAGTATGAGTCCTCCAACTTTGTTCTTCTTTTTTAAGATATTTTTGGCTATTTGAGGCCTCTTAAATATCCAAATAAATTTGATTATTGGATTTTCAATTTCTGCAAAAATGTTATTGGGATCTTTATTGGAGGAATAATATATATATATGAATTTATTTGGGAAGTGAAGGAAAGAACAGAGCTTGCTGAGAAATGGGAGATAAAGATGGAAATACACACCAAGATTTGGTGCAGGCCCGTCTAGGCAGAGAGGACTCCCTTATATTTTTATGTAACTTTTATGTAATATAAATTTCTTAAAAAATAATAAACAAAAAGCTATACCACTAAAAAAAATAAGATGAGCATAATCAATTCGGACAAATGCAGTTTATATTTGAATTAAAATGAAAACTGCATTTTAACCTTTGAATTTGACAACATGCAGAACAATTTCAATTGAATTTTCTTAGATTACATTTAAAAAGGACAATGTAGTGAGAGGAAGTGGGCAAGGTGAGTAAGGTATAAATAAAGTTGCCGATTGCATTTTTTAAAGGGAAGCAGAAGAATGAGACAGTAGCTGGAAGGGAATATATCAGTGGGGTTTTGTTTCAAATGGGTTAAGTTTCATTAGAAATTTGGGTCTGGATGGATGTTAGGTGAGACACAATGGGAGTCTGAGGCTATAATGCATGAGACAGATAGTTTTTTACTCACAAGGCCCAGAGTTAGAAGAGTGACATGAGGAGTAAACAGAGATGCTATCGACACTGGTGGTTCAACCAGCAAGTAGGGAGCACACAAGCAAAATAAGAATAGACTGTTGATTTGTGTCTTTATTGTGGCCCAGGGCTAGTGGTTAACAGATTTCCCAGGGGAGTCAGGATTGTTTAGTGTAAAGTAAACATGTGAGAAAGGAAAAGGGACTGGAGATGTGAGAGTGGTAGGTATGTTTAACATCATTTGAAATCATCTGTGAGTTTGTGTGTGGTGTGAGGTTGATTTGGGTGGCAACTACAGAAATGGGTTTGAGCTCTGAGGAAGTTTAGGTCCCAGGGCTGGAAAGCTGTTCATTAACTAAGCCTAAATTCAATGTTGAGACCAACTGGTGGCTTAACCAAAGTTAGATCCTGAGGCAGATAGAAAACTTGGATAGTTGTAAGAGGTTTATCATTATTTTTTTTGTTGTTGTTCTGAGATATTTCAGATGTTAATACGTTCAAGGGAATAGTCAATACAAAAAGAATATTGTTAAAGTATGAGAAATGGAGAAGTTTTCTGAGGGATAGGCCTGGAGAGCGAATAGAAATGATAGAAACATTGTCTGTTCATCAACAAAAACAGGAGATATTACTAGCTAAGGCAAAGCAGATTTGACACTTGTAGGTACTGTTCTGACTGCTCCTATTCTCTCAGTGCAAATAGAAGCAAGGAGAGCATCTGTGAGTGAAGATGAGAAAGGGGTTGTTTAAAGATTGAGAATACAGGAGAGGTTTGAATATTCATCTTTGAAAGCCAGAAAGTTAATGAAGTAGGCAAATATTTTGAATTTTAGGGCAAAGTAGGGACTTCTTTGCGATTTAATTTATAAATTTAATGGAAGCCCATTTTTCAGGTAACTCATGATGTGTATTTAGCATGGTGCCTGGCTAATAGTGAGCAATTAACAGATTAAATAAGTTTTTTTTATGGCAACCCAAATGACAAGAATAGTGACAACAGCAAAAACTCTACCTCAATCTTACCACTATATATTTAAGGAAATCATTTCATTTTCAATTATATTTTTCAAGTGTCTGTAATTTAATATATTAGATGTTCAGCAGCTATTTATTTCAATGAATTGGTGAACTTGGGCAATTAAAGTCAGTACAACCAGCACTGTTGCCATTGTGGAGCATTTTTTTTCTTTTCTTTTCTTTCTTTCTTTCTTTCTTTCTTTCTTTCTTTCTTTCTTTCTTTCTTTCTTTCTTTCTTTCTTTCTTTCTCTCATATCTTAGCTATTTGCTTTTTAGTACATTTATGCATGTGTAGATGTATTTAGGTGCATTGTGTGAAAGTTTATTCATACTCCATGGTCTAATAAATCTGTAAGTGTTACATATTATTTTTCTCCTATTGCCTTTCTTTTTTTAATTGCTTTTTTTAATTTTTAAAGAAACTTTAGATCACGTAAATGTTACAGCAAATATATGGGGTATTCCCATAGCCTCAACCCTTTTTCTGCCAACACTTTCCCCCAGTAACAACATCTTTCATTAATGTGTTATATTTGTTACAATTGATGAACACATATTGAAGCACTGTTAATAACATGACCTATAATTTCCATTATTGCTTACATTTTGCACCACACAATTTTATAGGTTTTGACAAAATGGGCTGTATCTGTAATTGCATTTTCATGGAGAAAATTTCCAATATCCCTAAAATGTCCTTTGTTACACCTATTCTTCCCTCTCCCTCTCCTCAGAACCTCAATGATGAAAGTTCTTCCATTCCTAGAATAATAATGTTTATAATAGAACAATAAGTGTACCTTAGTCAATTGTTCCTTCCCCAATTTTGAGCATTTTATTGCTCCTTTGATTGCAGCCTTTCAAATACAGAACTGTAGCATTTTCATCTCCCTTCCTTCCTTCCTTCCTTCCTTCCTTCCTTCCTTCCTTCCCTCCTTCCTTTCTCTTTCCTCCCTCCCTCCCTCCCTTCCTTCATATATTAGCTGTTTGCTTTTTAGTTATTTAGTTTTATTTTTTTATTTTTTCCCATTTTTATTTATTAGAGAAGCTGTGAGCTTACAAACCAATCATGTATAATATGCAGAATCCCCATACATCACCCCTCCACCAACACCTTACATTATTTTGGAAAAATTTTTACAGATTATGAAAGAACATGATCAGATTATTACCACTAACTATGGTCCATAGCATACATTTGTTATATTTTTTCCATATACCCCCTGTTATTTATTTTTTTAATCAATTAATTAATTTTTTTAATATTTTAAAAGATGCTTAGATTACATAAATATTACACAGAAAATTACAGAGATTCCCATGTTCCCTACCTCCCTCACCTCCCATAACCTCCATCATAAACATCTTTCATTAGTGTGGCACATCACCTGCAATGGATATACACATCCTTGGGCTTTGCCACTAAGCATGGACCATAGTTCACATTGTAGACCACACTCTTTCCCACACAGTTCTGCATGTTATATGCTGATGTAAAATGGCCTATATCTGTCATTGTAATGTCACTCAGGATAATTCCCAAGTCCTGAAAAAGCCCCTGTATTACAACTGCTTTTCCCTGCCCCAAAAGCATCCTGTGGCCCCTGGCTCATTGTGGAGCATTTTGTATTATTGTGCATGATTTGTCATCATGCTAATTATTAAGTTTAAAAGTTAAAGGCACTCCTATACCTTACAGAGCTTGTCTCTAATCTGGGCTTTATGATAGCTTCTCTGGTGACAAGCTGGTTTCCCATAAATAAATTTGTTTGAATTGTTGCAAAAGATAATTTGCCTAATTTGTTTTTATTATTTTCCCCAGATATGTTTTTGGAATTATCAAATAATAGACTCTTATTGCTTAAATATCTTTCTTAAGCAATTTTTGTCCTTTGACTTTATAAACTAAATGAAGTACTAATTCCAAAGTGTTACTACAATGGGGAAAAATTCTTTGTTTGAGCACACTTACTTAATATTATTTTCTCTAAGATTTTCCTTGAAATGCTTAATATGCTCTTTTTTTGTTTGTTATTCTAACAAAAATATTTAAGACATCATTTAACATTGTTTGTAATTATTTAAATATATTCCCTTACATAATACAAACTGTTTTTATTAGAATGACACTAATAATTTTCCTATATGAATATTTTTATTACAAGATAATTTTTCATAAGTTTATGTATTTTACTTAAGCACCATACTATATAAGCAAGTACCTCCATTCCCAAGTGTCATGCTCCTGATAGTAAAGAGGATGGTGATACAAGATAAGGATAATTTCCTATTATTCATGGGCAAACAGATCTTGGGTTTGTGAGAAATGGGGTCAGAACAAGTGTCACTTGCTAAAGATCAACTGACACCTTGCCTTCCAGTACAGGTTTACAAGCACATCCAATTAAAAGCGATTATATGGGGTTCTTTGTGGCCAAAAACTATTTTACAGGGTCTTTGGAAGCAGTTGACTAATACATTAAGGGAAGAGGCAATAGCACAGCTTTTGAAAGATATAATCATATATGGCTTTTAATCTCTTTTTATATTAGAAGGAAATATCATGCCTTGAAGTGTTGAACCAAAATCATAGAGCTTAAATCATCATTACAAAAGATATATTTGTGAAACCATAAGTGTAATAGCCACCCAGAGCAGGAAATAAAAACTGCCAGACCTACAGAGCCCTTCTGTGCCTCTTCCTGATAACTACACACTCCCCAACACAACCATAAATCTTAATCTGAACCATATCGCTCATTTTGAACTAATTTTAGACTTTTAGAAAAATTGTAAAATTAATACAGTTTCCATGTTTCCCTCACCCATATTCCTTTAATAGTAACCTTTACATAGCCATAATATAGTCGTTAGAACTAAGAAATGAACATTTCATGTTTTACTACTAATGTCCGTTTTCTATTCCAGAATCCCATCCAGAATACCCCATTGCAATTAATTCTTATTTTTCTTCAGTCTCCTCCAGTCTGTAACAGTTTCTCAGTCCAGACTTGACAATTTTGTAAAACTCTGATTAGTAATTTTGGAAAATAAATTTGATGATTCATTGCTTTGCCAGGTAAACATCTGTCCCTAAATATTGTAGCTGAATTTTTAGTGTTGGAAGCTATAGAAATCAAATTGTGCAGCCATGCCCTTTAGTGTTTAGCTGGCATTTTGACAGTATTCTATTTTTTTGAAGTGATAAAAATACATATTAGTGCATGTACACACACATACACACACAGGAACAAAGCAAGGAATTTTATCATTAGTCCAAAAAACAAGTCTCATTGATGGAGAAAGTTATTCTGAAACCAAAGTGGAGACACAGAGGCAACCTGAATAAAAGCAGGCTCATAATCTGATAGGAAAAGATGGCATTACAAATACAAGTAGTTGTCAGATGCCTCAATACAAATATAAAAAAGCCAAAGATTAAAAGATTAACACAAAACAAAATACAGATTCACTGCTATCTGTCCCTAGAACAAGTCTCCAGTGTCCCCACCATATGGAGAGCAAGAATGGCCATGAACAAAGCTTAAATTGACTTAGCTGAGAACCACACTTGTTAAACAAGATGCAAAGAGACAGTTGTCAGCCACAGACACTCACCAGAAGAGCTGTGGAAGGAAGCCAAAATGCAAGATGGCTGTGAGGTACACTTGCAAACCCTGTGGCTCAGTGAGCTATAATCAAGCACATGAAGGTCATAAGTATATAAAGAGATATAGTGAATTGAGTCATGCCACTGAGATATCCATGACAGAATCAGAATCATGGTTATTTTTGGTGATTGAGTGATATATGCTGGGCATTGCTGTGTCTTGGTAATGATCATGTTCTTGGCTCCATTCATGAATAAATGAGTGTGTTTGCTTTGTGTAAATTTATCTATGTGTGTTCAACACTTTTGGTCTTTTCACTATGTAACATATTATTTGTTAAAATTCTATAGAAAATGAGTATGTATTTCAATCTGTATTTGATAAGTCAGTAAATACTCTTGCATAATCAAAGACCTTGTGCAAGTGAGTGTGTGTATTGCAAATGTGTGTGTTCATGTGGGTGTGTCAAAGAAAACAATGAATGTCATATCTGGTTTCATTGGATGAAAAAAGGTACAAATCACATGGCAGGGGTAAAATAATCCACAAAGTGAAATTGGGAAGATACCACTAGTTGTTCCCAGGTAAAAATCCCCTCTCTCTTCCTCACTAATAAATCACCTAATATATTCTGGTAACCTGAATACTCAAATTACCAAAAAAAAAAGAAAAAAAAAAGAATCCATTTCAAAACATGTTGCCATATGTGATTCTTATTTGTTATTTTCTAATTCCAGTTCACTCAAATCTAAACATGGTGGCAGGAGCTAGAGCAACTCTCTTTGACTACACAGAGGAATCCTTGTTCAGAAAAACTAAGGACAAGGAAGATAGAAAGAGCAACTTATTGATACTAATTGATATATGAAAAAATTCAGCAGAAGCAAGAGATAAGAGGTAACCTGATGAGTCTAATCTAAATCCACTGGTAATTCATAGAAATCTAAGGGAAAACACATATCTTTACAAATGTTGGGAAACCAGTGGTTTTAAAGGCTATTTTATGAGATATCAGGATTTAGTGTGATATTTGTGTTCAAATGAGAATAGAAAATATTTTGAATGCTGGAAAATCACTTTGTAATATCTGGTCACTTTAGTTAATGGACTTGTGTTTTAAGAAAATATTCAAAACACTTGGTTTCCTTGCCTGCATTTATTTTACACTGAGTGTATTTATAGGAGGTTTACAGGAAATTCTAAAGGATGATGTTTACACATGTATCCTCACATCTATCCTATGTCCATCATTTCTATTTCTGCAATTGGAAGTATATGTTAAAAAAATCATGTTGATACATTTAATCTCAGCAGGATAGCCACAGAGTAAAGAAACACATAAGGAATGATGTGTTTATTAGCATTGCAATTCTGCTGAAATTCAGGGCTCACCTGGCACAAGGACAGACCAAAGACTTAAGTCACTGGGACATATAATTATCAAGTATAGTACTAATTATAAGTTCAAATAAAAGGGGCAGATGAGTCATGTGTAGAGAACCTATAAATGAGTATAATGGCATAGTAAATTAAATTTTGTAGATACACATTTGACACTGTGCTTGTCCGTAAAAATCAGTTTAGAAACATAGAGTACTCTTTCAAAGGTCAAAACCACAAGAATCACACAATAGAGGGCTACTTAAGTAAAAAGTAACAGTAACAACTAACTTGGAATGTCTTATTCAGTTGAAAAGCATCAATCAGTAGATTACACTTAAACATTAAATACAGAGAGCACATAATTACACGTAATTATCAAGCAAGGCATGATAACACATACTTTCTATATCATTCAACACAAACACTTAATATAATTTATTGAATAGCAAAGATTGTATGAGGGTCTAGAATATAGAATAGTGCAAAAAACAGCCTTTGTCTTTACATAGCTTATAATGTAGTATGATTATATATAAATAAATATCTAATATATTATTAAAATAGATTATATAAAAGTTAAAACTGATGCACTTTTAAAATTTTGTTAAAATTTATTTGGTCAACAAATGATTCTGGAAGCACCGAACCAAAAATGATGAAGAGCATTGCGGAAGGTGTGAAAAGTGGATGCTTATATAGAACAAAGGCAGAAGCATGTGAGGAAAAAAAATTCTGATTAGATATTTAAGCTACATTGCTTGATATGGGCTATTTTTGGATGAAGGCCTCTCCTTATGGGGTCTATTTCTGATTGGCTAGTTTTAAAGCTCTGTCTCTTTGTACCAAGCCTGCCTCTGTCAAAAATCAGTTTTCTTGGGTTTGCTTTGAGTCAGGGATTGACCATGAGTAGACATCCCACTCTAATAGCCTCCTCTATTTTATTTAACAATTATTATAATAAAATAATATAATATTTTTGTCAAACAGAGGCAATTTCATATGATGGAGGCCTGAAAGAGCAAAAGAAACTTTGAGATAAACCACAGGTAATAACTGTAGTTAGCAGATAGTTTCCATGTATGTGCACAGGGAATCAAACAGGACAGATGGAGTAATCGGAACCTTGGATATCAGAGGGGACCCTTAGACCTCTGAGGACGGCATGCTTCCTGTCTTATGCTGAATCCTAGTCACATCAAAGAGCAGAATAAACAGGGCTAGCCACTGCTTCATCTCTCTCACCTCCCACATCTGGAAATTAAGAGCAAAGAAACAAAAGTGGGGTGGGGGGAGACTTGAGGGCCCTTTAATTAAAACACCTTTGAATTAATTTTTCACCCCAAGGTCTCCCTTCCCTCCATCTCACCTGCCTACTTATTTGCCTGACACTGTGACCCCTTTTTCTTCCTGCACAGAGTTTTTTCTGGTTTCCCCCTTCCTGTTGTTCCTGTCATAACCTGGAGGTGCCCTGTACATGTTCCACTCATCAGGTTCCTTTGTGCCATAAGCCTGGCATCTCTTGGTTGAGTAGGCCTTCTAAGAGCTGGTGTCAAACTGTCTGTCTCCTGCCCATTGCTGGGCCCTCTCAGAAACCTGGGTTCCCCAAAACCAGTGATCAGAGCTGGGCCCCACCTATGGGTGAGGAAGTCCCAAGGCTGGTGCTGAGCGTGGAGGCCATGGAGGCATAAGCTGTCAAAGAACACTTCACCCTGCTTGGCCCCAGTAGATAGCTGGTTAGCCAGAAACCAGTAAGATTCCTCAGTGAAGGAACAACCTAAGACAGGCACAGTCACAGAGGGATCATAATGAGAGAATCTGAGGGCCTACAGAGGTAGGACACTAACCCTAACCCCTCCCAAGGGAGGTCTTCTGCTACCATGGCTATTTTGTTTCCCCCACACAGCTCAGTTCAGAACCCATATAGCAGACAATGTCCTGGCCTTACTATTACTATGAAAATTTGTTTTCCATTTGTTTACTTTGAACTATTAGCAAGGGGTCAGTTTTTATAAAGGACTGTGTCAGGATACTTTTCCCTCTTCCTTTTCTTTTTATTTAAACAGAAAAGGGAGAGATGTAGGAACCCTCTAATCTTTACATCAAAGAAATAGCTTGGAGGCCTCTTTCTCTGCCCACACAGAGAATTCACCACTCTCCATTCCTGCTTATCTTGTCTCCCTTATCTCCCACCTTACCTCCTAAGTATATCACAAATGTTTCTGTAATCTTGCTCCCCATTATCAGCCTGAAATTCTTATGAGATTATTTACACCCCTCAAGTATTGATACCTGCCTGCTCCCCTTCAAGTTCACCCTGACCTTGACTGTGAAAAAAATCCTGAATTAAAAGTGTGCTGGGTATCATCTCAGGAGGATAGCTTCTTCAGCTGTTCTACCCCTGGCTTCTCTCAAACTCCATGTTCAGATTAATTTTGTTGCTCTGTTTCAGGCTCTGTTGGACAAACCCCGGCAAGACTTTGCAGGATGGATTCCTACAAAAGGTGTTTTGAAGTACCCTAATATGAATGTAGAAACCTCTGTTTCTTCCTTCAAATCTGGCAATAGTTGCTTCATTTATTTTAAGGTACTGCCATTAGGTGCATCTGTATTTATCTTGGTTATGTGACTTTTTAAATCAGAATATTGTGACCTTCTTTGTCTCTTTTAACAGTTCTTGTTTTAAAGTCTATTTTTTCCAATATTATTATTGCTACCCCAATTGTAGTTTGGTTACTACTGCATGATATCTTTCCGCAATTTCACTTTCCATCTAGTTGTGTCTCCAAATTTAAATTGAGTCTATGTATAGCATTTAAGGTTGTATCATGTTTTGTTATCCATTTTATAATTCTCTGCTTTTTGATTAAAAAGTATAATATATTTATGTATAAAGTAACTATGGATAATGGAGAACTTTTTTCTGCCATTTTGCTGTTTTGCACTTGTATATCATATATGTTATTCTTCCATTAATGTCTACTACTATATTTATTAATTTTTATTGTATCAATTTGAATCTCTTCTCATTTCATCTCAATATATTTTTCATATATTTTCTTTAAGGTTACCATGTGGTAAAATTTAACATTCTAAATCTAAAATAATCACATCTAATTTGATATCACCTTAATTTCAATGGCATATACATACACTGTTCCTATTTCCCCTCATCTTCTTAGATTTTTCAAAAATTCTTTTTGGGAACAGCTCCTTGAAGTATCATATACCACCATCTTGGACATTCTTAAGTGTCTGAATTATTTGGATATCTAGTTTTAATTGTATCTTCATTTAATGATGTGTACTGAGATTATATTTATTGTCAATATGACTTGCAGACACCTTTTAGATCTAAAGTTGAATCCACTTATTTTGTTAAAATTATTGATGTGTTTTGAAAACATTCTGTAAGTTTTAAGGGCACCAATATAAAAGTGTCATTTTTCTTTCTGTTTTTTTAAAGGCCAGCAATCTTTTTGATTGAGTAATTGAGTTTTCATGTGTCCCCACAAATTTTGCATGATAAAAACACACACATATGTAGTAAGCTTACACTTTTTATACACATAGAGTTCCAATACACAAACATATACACTGCTGCTAATTCCCCAACAGGAAATATTTTGTTTATATTCTATCTCTCCTTCTACTGTTTTAAGGAGTTCCTTTGGAGATATAAGACCTAGATTAATATATATATATATTATATATCAAAATTTATATCAAGTAGGATTTATCCTTAGAATGAAAGTGTATTTCAACAAAAGAAAAACCTTCAATGCAATAAAAAGTATTATTTTTCCATAAGTAACAGTTTTATTTTTCGATGTATCACCATATTCTAAACACCTTGTAATAGTGATGCAAACTTTCTCCAATTCATGGATAATTATCATTACATTTTTATTATTAACAATAAAAATCATGCACTACTGAGTTCAATAGGTCATAAAGTCCTTAGATAATCCTCAAACTTTCTTTTTTTATTTACTTTTTATTTTTTTTAAAGTTACTTAAATTACATATATGTTATATATAAAATATAGGGAATTCCCATGTGACCCGCTCCATACCCCCCACATTTTCCCACATTAACAACATCCTTCATTAGTGTGGTGCATTTATTACAATTGATGAATGCATTTTGGAGCATTGCCACAAAGCATGGGTTATAGTTTACATTGTAGTTTAAACTCTGTCCTGCACAATTTTTTAAAGTTATGACATGATATATAATGGCCTGTATCAATCATTGCAATGTTATTCAGTACAATTCCCAAGTCCCATAAATGCCCCCATATTACATCCATTTTTCCCTCTCCTTCCCCTCAGAACCTCCAGTGACCCCTGCACCC